>OY744608.1:32529653-32627153 GCA_963556255.1 Allolobophora icterica | reverse complement strand
ATTGCATGCGCGAAGCACCTTTAGTCTAAGCTAAATTATTCATGTATGCTGTTATTTATGTGACGTACAGTCGATGTCACATCCCTTGTCTCCGTATCAAATAACAGGAAGTAAACGGAGAAGATACACGTCACTGTAACCATTGATTTATATACAGAGCTTTTCGAGATAACTATGCAGTCCTTCCATGCACTCGTGGTTTCATATATAATTATGAGCTTCGATCCGGTAAAATCTCGTTCACCGTCTATCTAGGTACACACATGCATACATGCACATATGAAGGCATATTCATATGGATGAATATATGTATATATGTATATATGTATATATGTATATATATGTGTGTGTGTGTGTGTGTGTGTGTGTGTGTGTGTGTGTGTGTGTGTGTGTGTGTGTGTGTGTGTGTGTGTGTGTGTGTGTGTGTGTGTGTGTGTGTGTGTGTGTGTGTGTGTGTGTGTGTGTGTGTGTGTGTGTGTGTGTGTGTGTGTGTGTGTGTGTGTGTGTGTGTGTGTGTGTGTGTGTGTGTGTGTGTGTGTGTGTGTGTGTGTGTGTGTGTGTGTGTGTGTGTGTGTGTGTGTGTGTGTGTGTGTGTGTGTGTGTGTGTGTGTGTGTGTGTGTGTGTAACAAAGGCAATCGCATACTTATAGCCTACATATGCATAATATTATATGCATCTATGAATGTATATTCGTAGATATGAATACACATGAAAATGTAACAAAGGCTACCACAATGAACACTGTCAAACAAAGAACAGTGTAAAGAGCACGAATCCTCCTGACGGTAGGCAGATAAGCAATGTGGAAACAAGGAAGAGATGGATTTGCTCGACGCCATAATTCAAGCCGTACTGCCAGTCGCTGTGTGGAATTTCTTGAGTACAAGACGATAAAGAGTAACAAAATCCGATCACGTGCCCCATCTAAATCACCCTCTGACATCATCTGGTTCGTAAGGACCTGAGACATGGTCGCCACGCTGATGATCTATGGAGTCAGTTATACCTGACTGCCTTGAAACCATCCTCATGTTAAAGTAACCATACGTCATGCCAGCAACTGTTATAGACAAAAATGTACAACACAAGATGGGCGCCCATTTCCTTCTCATAGGTCCGGATAAGTCGGCAAGATGAACCCCAGTCTTAGCCTATAATTTTTATTACGTGGGCACTGCGCACGTGCGATGCAAGCCTGTTTCTCTACCTAAGCGTACTTGCAGCATATACTACGTGTATACTTAATGATGCTGCTTGCGTGGTCATAAGCAAGTTGAATCTCAAGAAATCGCTTTTCAGAACAAAAAGTGTTCTGATCTGGGTCATCCGTTACTGCATCGCACTTCCAATCAAAGGAGCATAGGCTTAAACCTACATACGTGTAGAGTGGAAGTTGTCCTTCGAATGTCAGGTCTAGAGCTCTTCATACAGAGATATATAAACACACTAAATGTATATAGTACGTATGTATGTACAATTGCATAATTATGTATGTTTATATGTATATGTGTGTACATGTGTATATGTGTACATTAAAAAGAATTTCCGCATCTACATATTCTCTCAATTTCTACATTCGTTACTCTCAAAATGTTTTTTATTAAGTGACGCGTTAAAAATGTAATAGGCCTAATTATGCAACCTATGTAGTTTACATCAGTGATATTATCGTGAACGAGAACGAAACGAGAACGAAAAAGAAAAGTCAATCGTTCACGAGAACGAAAACGAAAACGAGAAAGATTTTGAGAACGAGAACGAAATAGAAACGAAAATGATTGAAAAATTCAAAACTAAAACTAAAACTAAATAGAAATGATTGATACCCGAACTGAATAAAAACTAAAATAGAAATGATTTTCCGAACGAAAATAACACTGGTTTACATAGCTGTAATATACAAAATTGTACCATGGAAACTAAATACATCGGTTATGTAACTATAGCAAAATATAGATCCTATATCATAATGCTTAAGCGCCACGAGCAATCGTGAGTGAAGGACTTGCCCAAGGTCCGTACGCAGTGGCTAGAGTGGAATTCGAACCTGCAACCCTCCGGTCACAAGGCGCCGAACTTACCACTGAGCCACCACGCCCCACATGATGCGAGCTTACCGAAACCGCGTGAATTATGAGTATTGTGGGCTAGTTCTCAGCAGAAAGGGCGGCAGTTTTGAGACAATGTTCAATTTCATGGATTATTTAGATGTCCAGTACTTTAAAATAGTCATTAAATACAAATCGCACATCATAAAATCCAAAAGTAAATTCGATTTTTGAAGAGACTAGTCACGGAGACTGAGTTTATTGGCGATATCAAGAAGGAAATAAAATATGTGAAGGAAATAGAAATCGAGGAGAAGAAGATTTCAAAGAAATGTTACAGATATTATGGAGAACCATAGACATTCAATACTAAACATTTAAGCATTATCAAATAGTAGTGCAGAACATTTAATTAAGTAAAGAACTTATTTGTTCTAATTATTTTATTGAGTGCCGTTGCTGCGTAAACCGAACAAAGAACAGTACTCTAAACTACACAATGATTGACAACTCTTGTGAAGTTAGCTACTTTGGACATGGTCACGTTGGGCATGCCAATGCAGCTTAATTTTCATTAGTAATTGAATAGAGCCACTTTTTGTGAATCTTTCTTGACTAAAGTCTTTGATATCATACATTATGCGAGTTTACTGAAACCGCTTTAATTCTGTGCAGTAGGCTAACTGGATTGCTAGATGGCCTGTTTCTATGTTGTCAATTAATGATCGGCGCTCGGCTGCTTTTTAAAATATGCACATTGTCTATATGAAACACTTTATATATGATTTTCGGAAGCCCACAAATAAAGTAGCCTACCTCAGCCCTATAATAGTTGACAACCTTTCGTTTAATCATATTGAAATTAACTTTAAAGTCATACTTTGTCTAATACGCTCACATAAAACTGACTTTTGAACTAAATTTGAGTAATCCTATACTTTCCAAGATACTACAGATTGTAGAGGTGAATTGACAAATACTTAGCACATGAAGTAGCCTAAAGCACGCGCATCCAGAAGAATTTTTTTATTAAGCCAGTTTTGCTTCATTTGTTTTACGCTACTAATTTTACATATTTTGCCCAAGCGTTATTCCTTGATTTACCTCAATTGGCAACAATGTCATATGAATCTTTTATTACCCTACTCGGCAAAGAACATTAGCCTAGTGCGTGCTAAAACGACACAATTTGAATTTTTATTGCCCAAAATGAGCGTTGTTGATATGAATTTTCTGAATTCTAAGTCCTAAGAAAAGATTTCATTTATAGATTTCAGATTTCTGTATCGATTGATTTCTATGAGTATGAACTCAAGTATTGCATGGATAATGTTGGACAATTTCCAATTGTTTATTAGATTTAAAAATAATTACCATGGTAACTTCGTCTATACAAATAGTTGCAGCGATGTTAAACTAAATGCCCTAGTCCCCCCCCCAAAGAGGTGGTTACCATGCAATGCAAGCTATACAACTATTCAGACTATCGTAGGCTTATACTGTAGTCCATGTTTACACGTAGCCCAAAATAAATTCTAATTTTGTAATTGTGAGAATTTAACTGTAAGTTAGACCTGTATTTTAAGCGTTTTAAAATAATGCAGCATATTTTCCTAGAATTTATTTGTGCATAGCGAGGGGGAATACAGTAGCGGTAACACTCAAGGCCAGGAGAGCATAAGGTACGCGATCGACTCCCGTAACCCCCCAGGCGGCGCCTTGCATGGCTGCCAAACCGTGTGTTTAATTAAGATTTTGATTGTACTTTTATGTTTCAATGTAATCTTACTCCGTCTGTCGGGTTGAAATAATAAATATACTAGTTATTATTATTATTATTATTATTATTATTATTATTATTATTATTATTATTATTATTATTATTATTATTATTATTATTATTATTATTATTATTATTATTATTATTATTATTATTATTATTATAGTTGCATTGTTTTTATTTTCGTTTTGCAAGTATTTTTATTAACATTTCTCCATCGATGTCCATCTCACTATGACGTATGTTAACTATATTATATGCAGTCCTAGTCAAGCGGACTTCTTCGATGTGCCTCTGGTCTTCAGCTGAGCTCTAAACGAATTGTATCATTTATCATTGCTGAATTTGGGATCAATAAAGATATGAAGAAGTATAATATATATATATATATATATATATATATACATATATATACCTATAGGCATAAATGCATATCTATAGTTAACACTATGTGCATAAGCATTATTTGAGCAGACCGAGAGCAAGAAAGTGATTGATGCACAGCTGAACGGATCCGAATAAAGCAAGGCTCACAGTAGACTAAGCTTAGACGTTTATATGATCGTGTAAACATGTCGTTGACTCCATTTAGACGGAGACAATTGTCAGGTTTATATCAGCGCATAAACGTTCGTTATGAACATTCGATCAAGGACAACAGAATGTACAGAAAGTGCGGTTTCGACCAACAGTAATCGTTTAGTCGTCATGGCAACTCATAATGTTCCCCACTAATGCAGAACAATTCATCTAGCTCAAAATAATGTCCATTATTAAGTAAAACAATGCACCTAGCTCGAAATATGTTCATTATTAAGTAAACGAAACAATTTATGTAGCTGCTCAATGAGCCGAGAAGAAGCTTTACTCAGCCCGGAGCAGTAAGCCAAGCGAATCGATTGCTCATTAATTGTGAATGAAACGTAGGCTATGGTCCAACAACCAAGCAAGCAAAAATCAAGCCGTTCAGAAAGAAAATGAATTCCAGAGCAAAGCAGCTAATAAAATATTTATGTCGGTGATTTTTTACGGTTTAAGAGAACTACCGGACCTTGAGATTAATTGGAAATTTCAAAGAGGTTCGTGCAAATGCAAGCGAGTGTTTTGTGTTATGCTGTGCCGTAATAGACCCCTATAGCCTACTGTAATTCAGTGCGCGGCAATGCATTGTGTGATTGTAATTCAGTGGCTTCATTTATGACCAATTGACCATCCTGCAATATACCTGTTTTAAATTTTTGGTATAGTGTGGTGGTCACTGACACCCTTGTCTGATCAAAAAATTTTTCACCTAGCCTTGAGTCTAGTTGGCCTCAGATCCATTCGCTCCACGATTTGGGGCAAACTAGATGTTTCCTGTAGGCCTACACGCCTCCCTGCAATGTTAAGCCTCCTTGGTGGTTGAGTCGTCCTCCTCGATTGAACTTTCTGAAGGTAGCATTATCGAGTGCGCTGAAGGAAGTGGTTTGGGAAATGTAAAGAAATATCTCATTTAGGCTACTGAACTCTGACGAATAAAGGAGTAGCCTACGTAAACTAATAAACTTAGCTACCTGATAAATTGCGAAATGTTGACGCTCGTCAAAATATCTCGAAATTGTTTGTTATTCAATGAGAATGATTTAAAATTCCACTTATAATCAATAGCTAGCCTTTCTGGAAAATTAGGAATAATAATTTATTTATTTTGCAGCCATTGGCCCTGAAGACCAAGCAAGCGATTCAGAGTGAGTGTTAGACCAGGATTTTTTCAAATTCAGTAGATCAGCCCATTTGCCCGAACGGCCAACCAGTCCGCGTTTCATGGCAACAGCATTGGTGCAACGTATGCAGCATCGAGTTTTCTAAAGAATCGATGGCCATTGTGACTAAGCATTGAATGGCGATGATCAGATGATTAGAATGACACTGTTTTGCTCAGCTTCGAAGAGGATTCTATGCTTAGGGCCTAAGCCTGCGCAACGATAAAAGGTCAGGGTTATTTGTTGATACAAGGCCAGGGTTATTTGTTGATACAAGGTCAGGGTTATTTGTTGATACAAGGTCAGGTTTTTTGTTGATACAAGGTCAGGGTTATTTGTTGATACAAGGTCGGGGTTATTTGTTGATATAAGGTCAGGGTTATTTGTTGATACTGTGGCACTTCTGTATCAAATGTCAGCCAGTTCATTAGTCTGCTTTTGTTAACATTGCGTCGTGGCTGGAAATCAATACCTCAAGCAAGAGATCCTTTTACATAAAATTTCGACGGCATATCTGATTCACTGAATACAACAAAATAGAACCTAAGAATAAAGATGATTCAGTGAAGTTAATGTTCAGACATTTAGTAATCTCGAAGGAAACGCGCATCGCCACAGACTGCTTCAACTCACAGCCAAGTTGCAGGTCTTCAGACTTCATTCAGCAACATAATATACGAGTTGTATGAATCCATCCCCGCAAGGACAAAAGAATATTAAGGATTTATGCTCCAATGGCACCATATTGGACTATAAAATGAGAACCGATACAGGACATAATCGATAGCAAATCTGATGGCAGTAGAAAGCACGAAAGATACTCCGCTGAGCTGAATTTGGGAAAATGAAGTCGATATAACTTCACGTCTTTGGCCATTGACGTCGATCGTAGAGGCTCCCTGGACCCAGACTTTGCCAATAAGTGGTCGTCCTCGGCAATTGTTTGAGCTGCACAAATCTCTAAAGGCAGCTGTTATGAATTCTAACAATACGTAGTCAATATCACTATTGATGTAGCCCAAGCAGTCGTAGGGCTGTATATCTGCATCCACTAATCCTGCGTAAACTACACGTTTCAAAGACGGGAAATCTGAGAAGCCATAATAGCTGCTTTATCGCTACGTCAGACTTAGGCTATAAGCTCATAAGATCAAACTGAGCTAAAGAAAGCGATCATAAACAAAGCAACAGACAAAACAATAAAAAAATAGCATAAATAATGATTGTGAAAAAAATGTTGAAACTTAAAAAGGATATTTTAAAGACATGGCGTAGCGCTAGCTTTGGCAGCAACGTAGCGCTCATGCAGCCGGGCTTACGGGCGAATTCGAGGAGGGCATTTCGGTCATGGCCTCAGAGTTGCATTGGACCTTGGACCATGAACAACTTATGAATTTACGCTGAAATTGACGAAACGCCGAAGTATTGATAAAGAACTTGGCTTATCTGAGTGCAAAAGTTCCGACTTGTAAGCTTGCTATTACCATTTGATACAATTGTCATGACTCACCCTTGTTTTCTTTGACAATAAATCAGAGGATTCCAACCTGGGATGCCCACACCCCCAGGGGGTGCGAGATGGCATTTCAGGGTGTGCGACAACGAGGGAAAGTTTGTTACTATTGTCCTGATTTTTTAGTGTTTACAATTTTTTTGCTCAATTTATATTTACCTTTTATGCACTGAGTTAAAAGCTTATTTTTAGTTCAATTTAATTTGTTCACCCGCAGAACTGTGTGAGTTTATGTGTATGTGTTTCAATCAGAAAATAGAAATTTGACTTATTGACTTGCAAATGTGATATTACTTTTGTAGGGGGTGAGAACATTAATCAAAGATTTCCTAGGGGTGCAGGGCATAGAAAAGGTTTGGGACCTCTGCTGTAAATGAACAAGGAAATGGGAAATTCGCATCACACGCCCATTGCAGATAACAGAGTCCATAAGGCATAAGACATTGAAGAATTTTTGGCCCAGTTTTTTGACGGATCGCCGGCTATCTCCTTGGGTTAGCTCAAGAGACTGCACCTCATTCATTATTTCATTTGTTCGTTCATTCATTCATTCATTCATCCATTCATTCATATATTCATTCAGAGTCCCATAAGACATTGAAGAATTTTTGGCCCAGTCTTTTGACGGATCGCCCGCTATCCCCTTGGGTTAGCTCAAGAGACTGCACCTCACTCATTATTCATTTGTTCATTCATTCATTCATTCATTCATTCATTCATTCATTCATTCATTCATTCTACGCTTTGCAAGCGCCCTGTTAAAAAATTAATCAAATATGCAGTTAGTTAGTCTTTATTCGAGTTATCATCTGGCTCAATTTTTCTTGCGCTGTATTCACTTGTAATTCTACGACTTACACGGCTTGCCTAATGTTTAAGTAAATGATTATTTTTAGCGGAAGACCGATAGATGATACAGCAGTCAGGAATCTTTACGATGGCTGATCTCAATAAAACTTTTACGACCGGATGAAAAGGGATTCGTACATCTCAGCATAGCCGGAAATTAGGCCTACTTTGCATTTGTTTAAATGCGTTTAAATTTTTATACAAAGGAAGTTGTAACGTACGGTTAGAGGTTTCCGTTGTATGTCCTATCGCATAAGAAAGAGTCAGCTCCATACGTTGGCCGTTAGATTGGGGCGTAGGCCTACAGACCCATGCACATATGCGAATCGTTGGAACAAAAGGCTGGGAATCTGAGGTGTTTGACCTAATTCTGCCCTGTTGTTTGCGGATGTTATTGGAACAAATATTCTAACTTGTATCTCGTTATATAAAAAAAACTATCAAATTAAGGCTTCAAATACTATCCTCTTAACCTTATTTTTCATATTAAACTGAATTCGAAAAATGTATCCACAACTAAGAAAATCACGCATAGTTACAGCGACAACTTGTCCATGTGCTACCTGTAAGAAATCCTTGTATTGACCGTAAAGTTTCATCCTTGTCGAGTTATAATTTTTCATGCAGTAAGTTACTGAATTGTCACAAAATAATCGAAAACAATAGACAGCGAAGATTTTGCTGAAAACTTTTAAGTGTATCTTGGGCTTTTGATCAAGAGAATCATCGTCAAATCCTGTACATGCCGTTTTTGGAATCGCCTAGTTTTGTCGTTTCCTCTCACATTTTCCAGTCTATTATTATGTTGTCCGTAAAACAAGTCCTCAAGCTGTTTTGTTTAGTTCAGGGAGGCCTGGATATGCAGGTTTTACAACGTGAAATAGAAATGCTAAGATTTAGGCATTTCTTGGCATGCTTAATTAGAATGGATGCTTGCAGGACTGGCTGGCCATAAACACTGGTTACATACGCAAATGCTATGCATTAGCCTACGTTAATATAAGTTTGTACGTATTTTGATGCAAATGTTCCACAGGCATTAGCAGCATCGTGTGTATAAATTATTTAAGAAGCCGAAAGGAACATTACGGTAGAAATCCTTCAGTGCAAATGTTGTAGACCTGTGCAATGGTTTGGATGATAGTACTGTCTCAGTGGACACTATCACAGCTTTTAAGAGGAAGCTGGGAAAATTGGGCTATTAAGCGTTCCAGGTTAATTTGCAGTGGTTCTAACACAGACTACACGTCTTCTGAACTACTTAAACCCTTGTTATGCTATGCTATGTTAATTGAATTTATTGTCTGCGAGACGATTCGTTACAGCAAAATTGTGTAGTCAATGTCGCAACAGCCGCAATGCATTCTGTTGCTTTCGTGGTAAGTAGGCCTATACGCTAAAGCCTCAAAACGCAGCATGACTGCACTCATAAAGAAAGCGTTTGAGTTCTACTGGGGTTGTAAAATTGGTGATTGATCAAAGACAAACAGTGGACTCTTCACATTTGCTGTGCAACATGTGCTGTCGATCTGGTATCTTGACTCAGAGGTACACGAAAGTCAATGGACTTTGCAGTCCCGATGATACGTCGAGAACACGTATCACGTGACTGGCTGTTACTTCTGTCTGACCAATGACTCTGGCTTCTCTGCTAAAATATAAGAAATCGATTGAATACCCCAATCTGCCTTCAGCCATGAGACCCATGTCGCATTACGAGAGGGTGTCACTATCGAATCCACAAGAGACATGGAATCTAGGACTGTCTAGGTGAGACAGATGAAGATGTCACGACTCACAAATCAGACGTGGAAAAGATATTGATCTAGATTTTAAACCGTTTATGACCAGTCACCTTCATCCGATAATGCAGTCAGAATTAAATGACCTGGTCAGAGACTCAAGTTTGTTATAAGCAAAGCAGATTTACTTGGTTCAAGACTGCAAGGATGGGTTTGCTGTCGCTAGCAGGTACAAAAATTCTGTCTTTTGGAACAGCCAAGAAGATATGAGAATTTTTTAATCAGGTTGAGAAACTATTTCTGCACTGAAATTGATCGTTTGTTCACCACCTTGGGCTGTGAGGCTGTGAGCATAACCCACAACAATGGCGTCTTTTACAGATTCGTCACTGTAAAGCATGAAAGCTGTCTTGCTACAAACAGGCAATTTCCATACATGTTGCGCTGCCCCAGAGACGAGTAAACGAGTGATATAAGAATAAACTAACAGAATAAGATATATGAAAGTTTTTGACAGATGAATTCCTAAAAAAAGGTCGTCAAAGTTTCGTTGGATGAAATTTCCCAAAAAAGGTCGCCCTTGTTGGTCCCCCCACAAACCTTGTTTCCCCCCTCAGAAGAGGGGGACTAGACACTGTTTGCGAATGGGCTGCCGTGCTTAAAAGTCTCATTACATTAACACGAACTGGCCGCTCCGTCAGCGTATGGTGCAAGGGCAGAAAGGTGTGGCACTTTTAAACCCAAGAAAGATATATTTTTCTCCTCTGTATATGAAATTCGAACTGATGAGATATTTTTGTGAAAGCAATGAATATGGAAGGTGAAGAAATTCGATATTTGCGAACGATGAACGATATTTCCAACAGTAACTGACGCCAAGATTTAAGAAAAACAGTTTTGAAGATCCACAAATTAGACACGTCTTCAATAATGACAAGCGCTTCGAAGATCAGCTATAGTGGGACCAGAGAAAATCGCAAGGAAGGCATTAAATTATGTTTTCACATTTAGGCCACATTACACTATAATTGATCAACTCCGTTACCCATCATTTCCTTTACTAATATAAAGCAACGGAGTCGTCTGCTGTTCAGCAGATTTACCAAAAGAGATTGTATTTCAAACATCCGCGTTCAATAACTACCGAGAACTCATGATATATATATATATATATATATATATATATATATATATACATCCACTGCCGCATATTAGGTTTCCACTGCCATATACATGTAGGTTTCAAATATAGATCGGTGGACGTTTTGTATATTTACCGGACTCTTCTGTGAACAGTTAACATTTTAGGTCGATGATCACAGAATGGTCCAGTAACGTGTAGCATAATAGGAAAGATACCATGCAACCGAGTATCATGATATCGAAAATGCATATTAAAACATGCATATAAAAATATATTAAAAATTGACAAAACCTAAGCTATGTTTTATGAGTTTAGTAAAGCAAATGCTGAAGAAATTCATCCTATGCTATAGTGTGCTATATTCGTTTAATTTAGCTATTATTATGAAGATAGCAAATGTACAGGAAATTCACCATAGTAGATTGCTAAGGATCCTAATAAAAGCCTGAAGCATCATATATAAGATAACAGATTAATAGCTATTAATACAAAACTAAATGTTGCAAGACAGAGATGCGACCATTTAGACCTGTAAATTAATGAGCACATGTAGGTCATCATGAAAATTTGTCTCTAATAATTGTGGCTCTAGTTAATATTAATTAATGAAACTATACTGAATATGATACAATGGGTATATTGTTTCCAACATAATTTGATATACATGTGTGCACATTACACACGCGCGCGCACACACACACGTATGTATATAATCAGTTCCTGACGCCAGCCACTTTGCGGCGATGGGTACGAATAAATGATCTCCATTGTCCTCGGCCATTTGTCAAGTCTATTGCTCCCCTCAGTGTTAGTCCAAGTGATGTTATGTCCTCATTAATACTGTCTATCTATCGTAGTCCGGCTACACCGAATTAACGACTTGGTCTGGAATATCAGGCATGTATATATTTATGCATATATATATATATATATTTATGTATGTATGTATATATCAGTGACTTGCTGGGAGAAAATGCACCAAAGCTGGGTTGTGGATTTAATGAGAAAACCAAGAGTGAATGAATGTGCATGGAGTCATTTTCACAAATTGAGCTTTAGCTTGCTTGAGCATTTACTTGGTCTAAATAATGCTGATCAATCAATAGGTTATTGTTAATAAGTCTAGCTTATTTATAATACAAAGACGATAAAGGCAAATGGTACCTTAATTTGGGCTCATCTTTATCTTTTCGTTATAATTTTACTAATTCTTTTGTTCGAAATGAGTGAAATTTACAAACAGAACAAGCTGCGACAAGTTGATATTTTCTATAGTTTATGCTGATTAAACTTTTTATTACTTTTGAGTAAAAGTAAAAACTTTGAGTAAACGCAAAATAATTGTAATTAGGCCTACACCCGTTTTCTTATGAAAGCCCCATTGTCAATGCTATTAATATACCCTCCAACCGAAGAACAGTAGGCCTATGAAGTTTTATGCTGTTAGATTCCAAACTATAGAACTGTATAAGGCCTATAGTCTATAAAGTTAGATTTTTGATTGTTTTAGACACTCGTCGCTTTAAAGACAATTTATTTTCAATGTATGCATTGTTGTTGTCGTTGTGAAGCGCTATTAAATTTTTTACTTCTAAAGTCGTCGCTATAGACTTATATTATGTAAATTAGGCCTAAAGTTCTAGTGATTAAATTTAACAAATTAAAGATATACTTTGCTATTTACAGGTAAATTGCTGCTATATAACCTTTGGTTTAGTTATTTTTCGTTATGGTAATTGGTGTATCTTTAGACTGGTTCAAACGAAAATTAAGTTATTATGCCTATTTTAATTGTAATTGTAATCGAACAGTTATATAGCGCCGCTCAAAGACCAAACAACTCAGAGGCACTCTCTGTGCTAGCCTATATGATGTTAACTGTCATGAAGTAAGTTAGTAGACAGTTGACAGATGGCAGTATGTTCTGAGTGTCTAGACAGAGTTGCATCGATAGGGTGGAGCGGCGACAGGCGACAGCGCTCGCACACAAGATGACGCATATCCGGCTATTCTTTGAGGCCCCGGATGTACGTAGAAAAGGCATTTGTCGTCTGTCGGTCGTAGATTGCATCACCTCGAGTGACTGACGGTTGACGCCACTCCGATGACGAAAATACCCTGCACATGTAGACGTCGTACACGAACCATGCATTCCAGGCTAAAGAGATCGGCTGCTAAGGGACAGGTTGCTATGGAGGCAGGTTGCTCAGGATGCAGGTTGCTAAGGAAGCAAGTTACGAGGGCAGGTTGCTAAGGCGCTATGTCCACGGCCAATCCTAGAAAAGGCTTCTGGTCATGTGCCTTTGGATTTGCGTCCGTATATTGTTGTCCTTGTTTTACCCTCGGACAAGAGCTATTTAGAGAATTGGATGTGCGAGTTTAAAAATAAAGTGTAGGCACCAAACCAGCTTTCTGCTTACCTGCGATGGCACACATTAAACTGCGCTGCGAAAGGCCGACGTTATACTTGAAAATGCGTTGTAACACGGTTTATCAAAACTTTATCTGGAGTGCCATATAGTTTGAAAAATTCCTTATAAGGTCCGTGATCGTTTTAAATGTCCATAACCTGGCATAGCTGGAAATGACAAAACAACAACGACAAAAGCAATAATCAAGACTACAATGAACCAGTGAGGAGGCGCTGGTACACCTCTATATTCAACAACAAGTTCAATCTTGGATTCCATTTTCCAAAGAGTGATATGGGACTTACGTATATGCTGCGCACACGACATCAAAACAAGTCAGGATGCATAATGTTCTTGCAAATAAAGAGCATTAAGCAAAAGAGCAATTTATTAAACAGAAAAAGAGCAACAGATTGTCATGCTGTATGTCATGTTATATTATGTTTTGATATATAAAACGTTATCAGACGTTATAGCAATATTTCTTGCTTCTTTTGTAAGCGGAACTTGAATATTTACAGCATGCTTGGACACTGTTCTTTGGGAAATGAAAAGTATTGTGCCGCTTGACATGAACCATTGTCTGTGCGTTTTGGTAGCGATATTGCAAGTGGTTGTGTGACGATCACGAAGGAGATACTGAAGTATCAAAATATGGCGACTAACTTTACTCTGCCGTCAGGTTATTGTATACCAAGGGACCTGACAAATATATGTAGGGGGCCTAATACGTTGTGCTCTCGTATCATTTCCTGTTATGCGCTTGTGCTCTCATATCATTTCCTGCTTCGTCAAAAAATTTAAAATCAACTATATATACACAAATTTGGAGAATCAGGTCGCTCAGTAGAGCAAGAAGTAGAACATCCACGGTCAAATCGAAAAGCAAAGCAGGAGAGACCCTACAGTATGTTTTCAGTCCAGTAGTGTACCAATGCAGTAAATACTCGTTCAGTTCTTGGTCTTAGTCGAAAACACATTGAGTTTAAGGTCGTAATGCTTAAGTGTTGCTGTCTTACTGGCTGTGCTGAATCTTAAATAGGAAGCTATTGGTCTCGATCTTGGCCGCGCAAGGTGACCTGGTTGTCTCGCCGACCCGAGCCGCAGCGACCCAGCATATGCTGAACAGTTTGTTGATATCGGACAGTTTTTTTTATAAAATAAGTTGCTTATAACCTGCGGCTTGAATTTCTTGGCCTTTCTTTGCTTCATTTTCTGCAAGCGCTTGAAAGTCATCCTATTCGGTCGTAGTTTTGTGTTCTCAGGTCTGGAACGCCTGTGATTTATTTATCTTAAGTGGCGCTATATAAATTTGCAATTGCAAATTACCCTCTCGGTAAGAGTCTTATGATCTATGCTCCATTCGATGAAATGCCCTCAAGAAATCTGCGGGTTAGGCTGGATAACACAGTACAAAGGTCACAGAAGATTCCATTCCCAACAATTATGGCAGACCTAATGTATGTCTTGGGAGCGAGTTATCAGCAGAGAGGCTGGCCTTTTTAAAACAATGTCCAAGTCAGTGGATGATATAGATGTGCAGAGCTTCAAATAGTCATAAAGAACAAACCGCACAGCAGAAAATACAAAAGTATACTGGATTTGTGAAGAGACTAGTCACAGCATAACGAAATACTAATGCAGAACATTTAATTAAGTGAAGAACTTCAGGAGAGAATAAAGAATACTTGACTCTGGTTGACAGCCTCAGGCTTAGGGATCTCATCGAACTGAGTTGATTGATACGCAGCGATTGAGTACAGTGATGCAGATAAGATCCAAATCTACCGACAGCAGGACCAGAAGGCCAAACCACTGTTTGAGGCGCTGAAAAAATATTATTATAATCGACGGTATCAGAAGTTGTAGAAGGAACAGGTAAATCGAGGGCAGCTAGGCTTACTTTTCCTTTATCCATGGAGTTGCCAAGAAGTGATGTATCAACTGTGATACATGATTGTGAACAGTAAGTACGGTGGATGTTTTTTTGTGATATGCCGATTTGAAAGGGAGATACAGTTTATACAATGAAAGATGACTTGAGTAGTCATCTTTCATTGTAAAAACTGTATCTGGGGGCAACCTCCTTTTCTATGATTTTTAAATAAAATTGAGCGTATATATATGCGATCCCCACACACACGCAACGTATTCCTCATTGCAACGCACCATTGGGTCGAGATCATATCAGGGCAGCTAAGAGCAAGCCACCCCTCGTGCATCCTTCAACAAACTGTCCATTGGACCAAGCAATCAGCTTTACCGAGTCCTCGAATGATCTATTTTAATGAGTGCCACAGCACTAAAATAAAATTGCCCAGCGGACTGCCTGCAAGGATTAGCTTAGGCTTATACATTCGAATTGCTTATTGTCTGCTGGAATCCATCTGATCAGTCGTCTTCCTGCTTATCTCAATATGCTGCACTCGTTTCTCGCTTGTTTATAGCAGCGTTTATGTCCTTAATATCCATGCGCAAATACACGCTCGTGATTATACAGGGCAATGAAGATTGCCTTTTTCACTTAAGCCTAGTCAACATAGATTGTTCTATATAGGCTTATAATTTAGACGAATGAATCCTTAATTTAGTTAGTGTATTGTTACCGCCAGAGCAATATAGCAGGATGAGGAGAATTCTGCATTTTTCATGGCTTGATGAAATATCGAATAAAATATGAGAGCGGACGGGAGTAGAGGATACAGCGAACACTATCAAAAAGAGTACATTAAAATAGATGGGGAATGTAGTTCGTGTGGACAAGGTTAGCAGATTCACCCAGGTGATAACCTTGATCCCTGAAGGGAAAAGGAGAAGACCACGGAAGAATTGACCCGAGGCCATCATAGACAAATTGAGGTGCTTGGGGATGTCGTGGGACGAGGTCGGAAGCCTGGCGATGGACAGAGATGAATGGAGAAGATGCGTTTCCCGATGCGCAGAAGGGAAAGGGAATTACTAAATACTAAATAAGTAAGTAAGTGCGACGTACCATGTTTTTTTTATCAAGGATAAGGTTCCTAATCAGAAAGTCGATGCACCGTTTTTAAGAAAGTCTGACGCCCCAAATGGATTACTGATTCAGCACTTTGTGTTTTGCTTCGAACGCTTACAAACTTAACGTGGGTCTTGCACGTAAAGAAATGTGATAGGCCTATCTGAGATGATATTCTACCGCGTTCTCTACAGAGACCGGAAAGAGAATAATTGACTTTGGTCGAGAACCTCAGTCTTAGGAATCTCACTCGATCAATTCATTGAAAAGGAGCAGGGTAAATGTGTACGTTAACTTTTTAGTACTGGTAGGCCTATCTACATGAGTTTGCATCCGGATCTTATATCATTTTGCAAGCACAAACAAAAACTGGAAATTCCAGCAACGTGTCGAACTAGTATAGAAAAACTGACCTCTGAATCCATATGATAGCTTGTTGCTTTGATTGAACGCTGTTATATTTATTGTACTAGGATGCCAATTCTCGAACACTAGGCCTACGTTAGACAGACTATAGGCTGCTCGACTAAACACATTTCATGCAGTGCATTGCCCTACACTTCAGTATAGACTTCACTGTTGACTAGACAGTAAGTACTAAAATCAAGTCGAATATTAGGTAAATTTTCAGGGTAATAGCAGACAAATTAATTAATTCGAAGCAGAGGCGGCGGAAGATAATAATTAAATTAGGTTGAGTTAAAGCGACGACTGACGTAGGTCGATGGATCGGAGCGCCTAAGCCCTCGGGTCTTTCAGGACTAAGGGTCTGGAGAAGCGTTGTTAGCTCTCCAACCGTGTCCGGAAACCCCGAGGGTCGACAATTTTGAAGCACTTGATGATTAATTTTATATTGAAAATCGACTCCTTGGCAGAAAAGCTGGTTCCCTGCGCTTGGTACATGCAATTGTTCTTTTATTGGTACATGCAATTCAATTATTGAGTCAAACCCAGACATTTATATCTACAAATATTCACAGTCGTAAAAATAACGTTTCGATGAAACTTGTAGTGCTTATTCAATATTTAAGAATCTAGATGTCGCTAAAAGCTGCATATTTTAATCCAGTGCTGCCATCTATGGTGCAAACGCTCGATCCGCGGCATACCTCTGAGGTCGGGTCCATAAATCCGCGGTATGCAGTGTGTAGCAATAATTGTTCATGGACATATATAATGACAAACAACGCAATATAATCCTAGTACAGCGAGGCTTTTCGCCTCATCCCACCTTATTTACAACCAAGGCTCGAGTTCTATCAAATCATCTCACACTTGGAATGCATATGAGCCTTCTTCCTTTAACCACGTGCCATGGCTCTGTGTCTTTCTTCACTGAACCATAATTGTGACAGAGTTACTACAATATTAAAACGAACTGAATATTTTCAACCCACAAGCGCAACTGTTGCACTTGGCATATCTCTCTTTTAGCAAATGATGTCTCTTAATCGACTTTTATGTAAACAATATTAAATTTTATCTTCTGATGGCTATTTTACGAATATTGTATTGCTTAATAAATTTAGTTCTAATGGCCAAAACGTAGCACTTTTCCTGACAATGGAGAATGCATTTGTATACGATTGGCGCCTCCCACTATTGCTTAGAAGTATATGCACGATCGGTTAATAACCATAGCCAGAGCCAAAGTAGAAAGCAACAAAACGTGAGAAACGGTGGATTACCGTAAATAATTTTTAGAAGGACTTATCTCAATTATAACTTGACAATAAACAAGCATGGTAATTAACTAGCCTGGCTGAAGAGACATTAAGAAAAGACCCCGAAACAATAGAAAGGACCAGGTGCGGGTGTAGCGAACTTAAGTAGTGGATGGGAATGTCTCTAATATGGATCAACGCTTATGAGTTCATCAGCATTTCTCTTCTTCAGAAATATAATCAGTCATACCTGCGTGTATAAATATACATCTGTCATTTGATCTCTCGATACCTATGTCCCTCTTTTTCATTTACTGTTCTTTTTCTTCATTTCCCACATTTTGTCACTTCATATCACAAGCAGTTTTTGTAGCATATATAGGCCTAGTAATAAGTATCTGTCATTACTACACCTAACTGCATCCTCGTCTATGTAACCTATTCTGTTTCACTTCCTCTCATCATCTCATTTCGCGTCATCATGCTCTGGTTTTGCTGGAATTTTTACGAGCATCAGATGCCAGTAAGACTAGCGGTGATGTCGAGCCACGTCAGAAGCCATTAGGCGCCTACGAGTGCCAACAAGACCCGGATATGGGCTGCCGTTAAGTTGTCCGCTATACGACATTGGCGGCAAGGCAGCATCGTTGTATGGCAGTCGATGTATCTATGGACCTTTGGATGTGGCTGCGAATCCCAAAAAGGCGCTCAGCTGCTGCGATAACGAATACGAGGCTTAATCGAAATGCAATATTCGGCTGCTGCTGCTGCTGCTGTGGCTGTAGGACCAAGAACATCGCTAAGCGATGCTCAGCTGGCCAGTGTGATCTATTTAGCGTATGCGCCATTATCCGATCCTCTGTAAACCAAATAGCAAAGCAAGGATTTTTCATACAGTGCAATACAACTGTAATTTGAAAAAGTGCTCGTTACAAGCGGACAGAAGTGTGCACTGAAGCCGGGCAACAGGAAATATAAATAGCCGTAAAGAGACCGGAAGAGGAAGTTTAGGGCGGAAGTAGTTCTCCCTGAAGAGGCGCTATATAAATTTCCGATATCAAAGACAGTCTAATTAGGAAAGTTGCGAAAATGAGTAGGAAGAGATTTCAGGTGGAGGTGCCAGCAACTGTGAATGAACGTCAGCCACAGACAACATGCATAAGAAGCAGAGCATACTTTCCAGCAGATGCTGATGGAAAAGATGGTCGACCCATAACAGACCTACAGGATACAGGATTGTAAGTATTGTAAGTAGTAATTTTATGACGCCTCTTAAAGAAACCCTACTCACAGGCGCTCTTTACGCTAGCCTAAATGATGCTAAATGGCATCAAGAACAGAGATTTCATATGTAAGGGAAACAATGCTCATAAAACTGGCAAGCGTCACCAACATCAAGCTCAAGCAGACACGTGGAGCCCTGTCAGCGGATGTCAGATATTTTGCACGTGCTTTATACATACAGTGTGCCAAGGGCTAGTGTGGAGAACGAAGAGCAGATGTGACTTGATCTTCGTAGAGCAGTCAAAGACACATTTTTGCAGCATCTAGCATTATTCATGCATAAAAATCAGTTTGCAGTCAGGGAGACCATACAGGATATATTCTAGACTTGCAATCATCAAGTTTGTCAGAAAGAGGCTGTGTAGCAGCGTTTTTAAAGCCATGCTAAATCTAGAGTAGTGATCCTCTTGAGGTCAAGTAGTTCGAGAAGCTGCAGTAATTTGGTGTCTAAGAGAGTGTTGAATTTCGCTTTATTTCGTATATATAGCTACTTCTGACTATCTACTTCTTAGTTCGTTAATTACGTAGGCCTAATTAATAGTTAGCTAATTCATTAATCAGCTAACCACCAGCTATAAATATGATATCTAGATAATCAGTTCGTTGGCCGGCTACCTAGACACCATATATAGCGTAATTTGTGTATCTATCTATCTGTAGGTCCCTTGGTTGGTCAGTCTGTCTGAACTGTCTGTCTGTCTGTTGGTCAGTTTGTCAAAGAATCTGAATAGGACGACTGTTGAAAGAAATTAGCAGGACTACTACTGGAAGCAATTGCTGTTCAAAAGAGAAAGCATTAGCTTACGCCATACATATAGGTAGGCCACAATGATGATGTCGATGACGACAACGAAGACGAAGACGACGACGATGATGATAATGATGATGATGATGAGGAGGAGGATGATGATGATGATGATGATGATGATGATGATGATGATGATGATGATGATGATGATGATGATGATGATGATGATGATGATGATGATGATGATGATGATGATGATGATGATGATGAACAAGAACAGTCCGGAGATATAGAGAGAAGAGAACCGGCGCCAAGAATGGTACTGTCTATGTTATAGGGCATTCGTCTTTATAGAGTTTTAAGAACGTCTTAGTAACTAAAGTAGATTTTCGTGTCTTCGGAACAGTAAAGAATCCTCAATCACTATGACGAGGCTAAGTCGTCCTATTATCTGACGTTTACGAGATTCACCCAAGAGTCATTGCATGCCTTACTTGATCAGGGAAACTAGGGTGACCCTTCAAAAGGGCCCACGACAAAAGCGTCCCAACAATTGCGCCCCGACAAATGCGCTCTGACAAATGCGCCACAGTAAAACCATCCAAGTGCGCCATAAAATTAGCCACAAATGCGCCCCGGTATTTGCGCCACATAATTTGTGTAGGGCTTACAGTATACCATTATTGTTCCAAGGTGCATGCATGCTGCTTGAAGAATTACATTTGATTAACACGCGTCAAAGACAATGAGAAGCATACATAAGTGCAGTTCAAAATTAAAATAATTTTAGGAATTAAAGAGATGGCCTATTTGTTGCACTAGAATAAATATGCGCAATTAACTCGCCGATTGCAGGTTGTAATAACAACGAATGGCGCTGTTCCACTAATAGACTATATCTTCAGAGGATTTCGTACAATTTAGAACTGTAATTGGTTAACACTGTTTAACAAGTAATAGTAACATTCTTTTTCACGATGTAACCATAGTTGTCTGAGATCTAAAATACTTGGAAGATGTTATCTAACTTTAACAGTAACATTACATTCTTTTGTTTTAGTAATGTTTTCATCTGTGTATTAAAATTTCGTGTTTGACTTTAACAATTACATTACATACATTTCTCTTATTAATGTGTATCAAAATTACAATTTCATGCACGGGGACGCATTTATTGGGGCGCATTTGTCGGGGCGCGTTTGACGGGGCGCATTTGTCGGGGCGCTTTTGTCCTGGGCGGTTTTGACGGGGCACCGAAACTACAAGGAGAAGAGAACTTCTCGATCACAATATAAAAGTAATTTATTGGAGGGAATGAATTTCAGATACAGATAATTGAAAATATAATAATAAAATAAAAATACGAAACCCATTATGAACATACCGCATGAAGAAAACTTCTCATATTGAAAATCAAAGGAAACAGTCACCAGCCACGCAGCGATTCGAGCAAGAAAGCCGCAAATCCCGAATCCCAGGTTCGTGTAGACTTTCCCCACGTGGGTGTGGTCACTTAGTCCATCGAGACTTCCAGACAAGGGAGCGAAAGATGGAACAGCAATTTGACAGAATCGACCGAAAAGGACCCTACCCTGATCCATGGTCCAGGGACCTGTCCGGAAGGCACAGCGCTTCGACCGGAAACCACGATGAGTTTATCTGATAGGACTCAAACTCTATCGGGTATGAAACAAGTATAGGCCTACCGCTCAAACCAAGGGAGAAAGTCACCCGCGTGAAATACCAACTATTCACGTAGCTCCTCTAGAGCACCATTATATAACTGACTGTTTGTCTAGCAGCTTTTCAAGCAGCATCTCTATTGTTACGTTTGATTGTTTGTCTCCTTGTGCTGGAGTGTTTCCTGCTCTGCAACTTCTTGATTTAGCGAGAGGCGAGTCACATCGTACCACAATTATCTAACTTTACTACTACTTCAACTACTGCTACCAGCAGATGGCACTTCTAATGCACTGATCAGTTCGCCCTGAACATTGCTAAAGACTGCTGCATTAGACTTCAGTGTTACTGCTCGTCAGTAGCCCGTCTGAGCATGAGATCTTTCGCCATCAGATCAATAAACAGAAAAGTATACGTCCATATGCATAAATTCCATCCACTGTAATCACCATTCGCTATACGTAGGGCTAATTATGGGAAATCTCGCAACCAAAAATGCTATTCGCTAATCGCTTCACTGTGTTCTTGGTATTTTTCTGCAGAAACCATTACGAAGCGATAAATGCTTAATGCCGTTGTTAGAATTCCAGTAGATGGAATATAACGAGGAAATTACGATAGATGAAAGATAGGGTAGAGTCAACCTAAACATCCCTGGCAGCCATAATGATATAATTAAACGCTGAATGGGCTACATAATCAATGAAAATTATATTTACTGGACACCGAAGATTTTGCTTCCTAAACGCTTTTCAGTGTTTTTAATGGATTTTTAATGCTGCTGATCACGAAATATACGCCCTATTCAACGGAAGGCCTACTTAAAATGGTTTTCATCTCGGCTGAAGGCAGAGGCGTCTATCCCCCAAGTCATTGAACCAACTTCCCCTCCCTCCCCTCCTCTTCCCCCTCCCCTTCCTTCCCCTCGTCAATGATGGTACATACATTTATAGATCCCCCACCATTTCTTGGATGGAGCATTTGCTCCAAGGGTTCCATGGTGTAGACGCCCCTGGCTGAACGTAATGTCGCATTTATGTTGGGGATGAAGAGATGTTTTCAAACACGATTCCAGATTGCGAAGGCAAACTCATCTCATATCTCAGTCGTTTCGGCCATAAAAAGATCTGCGTTACTCTCTACCTACTGTGCAAGCCTTTGTGACCTGAAATCAATAAAGAAGAAGTTAATGGGTTATAACGCCCAGATGCTGATCAGAACGAGAATGTCAAAGTCTGCATCTGTCATCATAGAAATGAACAATCTTTTTAAATTGAAAATGCAGGAGCGGATATAAGAAGCGCTCCTGAGTAGAGAGACTTAAAGGAGCGCTATATAAATGTTCCTTAATAATAATAATAATAATAATAATAATAATAATAATAATAATAATAATAATAATAATAATAATAATAATAATAATAATAATAATAATAATAATAATAATAATAATAATAATAATAATAATTAAATAATAATAATAACAATAATAAAATAATAATAACAATAATAATAAAAAAAGAAAGTAAGCATATAATAATAATAATAATAATGACCAATAATTAGCAATTATTGCTAACCGCATTTTGGTTTAGGCCTACACATGCTAAAACACATCCTGGTTAACACTTGTTACAAATATATATATATATAACATTTGAACGACGAGAGTGTACTAAAAGCGACTTGGAAATCAATGCAGTTCGTCGTTAAAGTGTTAACAGTCCGACGCTCTAGGCCAAGTTTTTCGCCGATACTAATATTTATGTTTCAAAGTTTTAACTGATGTCGTTCTAAATTAAATTGGATATTCAATTTTTCATTTGTATTTTCTGAATTGTAGGTTTACAGAATAAAGGGGTATGCGGACGTTTCGTCTCCGGACTTTTCGTCACGGACGATTCGTCCCAGGACGATTCGTCAGAGGATAAAACTCAGCTAATAATCTAACAAAAGATCGATTGTCTAAAAAAGACCTAGGTACATACTAAAACGAGAAAACAGACTAAAGCCGAATAAGTTATCGTCAGTACAAGTTCCAGGACATTAAAGTTCTACTAGTTGTGAGAGAGATGGGCTATTGCACAAATATATGTAAGAACATCTGTTATATTATAGCCATGAACCGCACGCATAACTCTCACAATCAAATTACGGTACTTCTTTACAGAGACCTCTTTTAAAGACGGTCCATGTACGCAACCCTCGGGTCGATTCGTCCGTGACGAATCGACCCGAGACGAAACGTCCTCGTGACGAATCGTCCCGGGACGAATCGTCCGGGGACGAAACGTCCCCAAACCAATAAAGGTGTTCAAAGTGACTAAACTAAGAAAATGTGTTTATTTTTTTACGACGGAATCGTTTTCAATTTAGGTCAAATTAGAGAAAAAGTCGTTTACACTAAACAACATGTCAAGGGACTGAACAAATTACAACAGCACTGCTGCCTAATTTTATAGCTACCATTTCGCCTTTGCAGTAATTTCGCACAAAACACGCCGACGCAATTTCAAAACTCGGTTAATTCTGGCAATCCAGTCTGATTAGACGGCGACAGAGGCTAAGAACGATAGCAGGCCGAAATAGGTGGGCCCATTGGTTGAATTTAGCTGGATTCCACTGGGATCTGAGACCTGGCACTTCTCATTTGAGACCAGTCACCTTGATCTATTGAGATCCGCTAAATAGAAGATAAGAGCCATCACCAAACAATAATCGACGATTTGCATATTGTGTTTCACGCATTTTATCTTCGTTCTAACAGCGAGTAGCAGGCATCGGTTGTAAATTAGCCAGATAAGTTTAGGTTTTTATTTGCAGCTCCTCCATTTGTGGATGAGCAATTTAGCCATTGGATAGGCCATACGCCTCTTCAGCCTCTACATGAATGATAGCAAGACACATTAAGAATGATTACCGTATTTCAGAAACTTGGCCAGCCACCAAAAGCTCTGTCCTGACCAGACAATTTCTTTTCATTTCATGGTCCGAGTCAGACAGTCGTAGTACCTTGCGACATACTTAGGCCCATATGTGTCTAATGAGTGAGAAATTGTGCCAGACTCCGGTAGTAGTCATTGTAAAGATTACAGCAGAGGGATTATAATTTCGTACGTTGAAGAAATTGCCAAGGAAGAGCTTTCTGGGATTGCCACGTTGTACACATTACTTCTGTAATATCGAATTGCAATGGTCGAGGCAACTAGAAACCAGTGCATACACAACACTGGCCCAGTTAGCTTCAACGTTAAGAGCGAAGGCTGAGTCCCATAAGCCTACTCCTCTGAGTAAGAGAGCATGCGGATCGCGGTTTGCTTCCCGAAGGTGGCTTATTTCGAAGATTTAAATCTCGGGCTAGCACGGTCCGTACACGGGGACCTTAAATGGCGTGGTGACTATTCAAAAGGGAGCGGTGGTGAAGGATCTCACCCGGTCAATTCATTGAAAAATGAGCAGGGTCGAGGCCATACGATCGAAAATAAGGCCATATAGAAAATCGTGTACATTTACATTTACAAAGTAAACTCGATTAGACCAAAAAACGTCTGAAGTCAGCGATATGTAGAAATGAGAGTAGTTACAGAAGGCAGTTGCATAATCATAAACATCGAGGAAGTAGAGACCGTGACCGAATTGCAGCCGTTCCGGTACATTAATTTTAGAATTTCCCAGGAAATGGAGCTACGATTTTTCATTCTGTGACATATTCGGAGATTCCATAAAATATCTGTAGACTGCCACGACTTAAAGTCCAAACAGTTGAAATTGGTTGACTGTATAGTTACACTTCATTTTAAAGAAGTAAACATTTGAGCAGCTTTAGCATAAACATGAAAGGCTTTCAGGGTGTACTAAGAAGTGAACCCATTAAGGTTGTCTGGACTTAAAGTGGGTGGTAAAAGCTCAAAGTGAGAAGGTCAAAGCACCTAACCCTGAGTGACATCAGAGTTGCCGGGTTAGATAATTTGCCTTTCAGATGTACATTATCAGCAGTCAATCTAATTCAGGTCCTAAATTTCCGAGTCACAACTGAAGATAGTTCAGCAGAATGAAATGAACGCCAGTGTCAAAGGTTACAGGCATCAAGTAGCATCAGTCCAGTAAGCTCAGAACGAATAACGGCATTAGGTGCATTCAACATGTAGTAAAATATTCCCAAAGCAGTTTACACATGGATGAGGAGTGATGGAAAGAATGCTGAGTGGATGTGTTTGCCGCGGTTGGTCACATAACTTGAATACACGTTATCGTAGGAGTCTGTTTCCCAACATCTGCGTCGTTTTAGGAGACATTGAGCCCATATGGACAGTATTCCTATATGGAAGCTGTTAATGTTCTGCATATGGGCCTACACGTAGAACAAATGAATCCCATGTGGGAATACTGTCCAATGAACTTCACATTTGACGTAAATGCTATGGGTCGTTTTGGTCCCTGTCTGACTTGCAGCAGTAAACCTAACATTTCTTCTCACTTACTTGCATATAAGGGCTAAGTGAAAGAATCCGAAATTTCTCAGAGTCACATAAAAAGCGCGTCTGGAGACCAGTTTACCATTTGCGCTATTACAAGTAAAGTTTGCAAAAGTCAGGTTGTTTAGGTGCCATGTCAGAATCCAGCGAGGGTTAGTTTGCTTAATTGTTCGCGAAGGAACATTGTGAAGAATTCTGGTTTGCAGGGTTTAGGTAAAGAAGGTTTGCGGTCATCCAAGCTGATATCTTGGTGATGGTGCTAGATAGGTGATTTAGTGCACCTGAAATGGAATGAGGGGAGAAATATATGAACAGTTGGGTATCGTCAGCATATATATAATAATAATAGAGATGATGATCAACAGAGGATAAGTCATGATCTTTTTGTCCCACGAGCCAGAACTACTATGGCCAAAACAAGAGCCTCTTCTTGCATTGTCCCTGGTCTTTGGAATCAACTCTGTCTATTGACACGTGCCTCTTTATTAGCTGGTGGCCCAAGTGCCTCGTTCAGCTGTCTTAAAATCTCTATGAACTGGGTCTTTTGCACTGGGAGCGCCTCTGATCAGCGAACACTGTTCAGATACAATAAGGAGATGAGTTTGCCGAATGGGAGGTGTAATATTGAGCAGGATTGGAACAAGAGCTGAGTCCGATACAGACCTGTGGTTTCTTTATCTCTCACGATCGGTCTATCCCCGAGGTTTGTTCAGCCCGTGAAAATCCCACAATCGGGAATCAGACCGGCTCACCTGCATGGTGGGGATTTACAACCCAAGGGGACCTTAATAGACTGGGTGGGGTCCTACGGCGTCTGATCAGGGAACGCTACCTCCCAGAAGACACCATAGAACAGCAGTGCCGCTTGGCCGATTCTCGACTCTTCGCCGCAGTACGGAATATCCAGGGACATGTCCTGCATGATCTGCTGCCACCTAACAAACGCACAGGCCACTTCCTGCGCCCACGAGCTCACGACCTGGAAATACCGACCGCTGATAGCTTGTCCAGAAAAACGTTTATTCTATTCTTAACGAACATCGAAGGCGTAAGTGTGAGGATTAGATGAGATTCCGCAGCAATAAGAGTGAATGCACGTGACGAAAGGTTTGACTTGACCCGATATAGAGAGGGCAGTGCAAGAGATTCCGGATCCAGAGGAAAGGCGTTTAATGAAGATATCGTATCGAAAGATGTCTATAAGACACAAACAAGAAACAGCGCGATATTCAACCCAAAGAAATTACTTCTTCTCTCCTACCTCATCCTTCATTCACTCCGTACCTACTGCGTCCTCCTACTTCCATCTCTGCATACTAATTAACAGGTCAATTCCGAACAATGGACTACGATGTTGTTTCCTGTGACAAAATTTCATCTTCCAAACACCGTCTTAAAATAATCGCCCTTACAGAAAAATTGATCACATCATTCT
This sequence comes from Allolobophora icterica, assembly GCA_963556255.1. Classification (NCBI taxonomy): domain Eukaryota; kingdom Metazoa; phylum Annelida; class Clitellata; order Crassiclitellata; family Lumbricidae; genus Allolobophora; species Allolobophora icterica. The sequence continues at coordinate 32,599,642 of OY744608.1, read as the reverse complement.
ATGTCATTCTATCTCAACTTCCTATTTGCATAACGAAAATCAATCACATTTATGCGTTTTGGTTTTGCAACATAGCCTACGTACTTGCAGACCAGTTATGGGCTTGCATGCATTCCATGTGTCTGCCCCAGGGAATGGAATCGACTGCTACTTTCTCTTCGTTGCTCAAATTCACTTTCTGCCTTCAAAAAGCGGCTCAAGACTCACTATTTCTCCTTGGCTTTCAAACGCTTGCATATCTACTGCATCTTCTCCTGGCGGCTGACTACACGCGCCTCAGATTCACACCGGTGTAACCTTGCTCGCGTTACAAATTTAATTAATAATAATTATAAATAATACTTACGCATGCCAATTGGTCCACTTGATATCTGTGTCGTTTGGGCTTGTCACCCAATTCTCGAACTATGCTCGCCATACCTTCTCCCGGTCTTCCATCTGTAGCATTCTGGATCTACTCGTCTTATTACCCAAAAGCGGATTCTTCAGATCGCAATCTAACAGACTCATCAACTAAACTGTACACGCATTGATTTTCTATTATATTGTCTTTATCTTGAAATAAATCGTTCTGCGTATCCTTTAAGCTGAGACAATAGTTGAATTAATTGCCTATCCTCTTGCATTAATGACAATCTTTGTCACAGCTGATACAACAACTAACAGAGATTGACGAATCGCACGAGCAATTACCCTGTATTAATGGGGTCAGCATGTAAATATTGAACACTGTGAATTTCTTAAACAGTTTGCGTCTATGACCTCTGTCTCGCGTTCAACAAGCGCATTCATCTTTACAAATGTGTTGCAAAATTATGATACAATTTTTCCAGCGATAACCCTATAAGCTCTTATCAAGTCTTCGATGCTGCTTAATTTATCCATTCTGTTTACACTTTATCCATGGAGCACAGTGGGGTTTACTCGGTGGCGCGCAGGATCTGTAATCCAATAATTGCCGGTTTCAACCTGCTGAGGAGACTGCGTTAGACTCCCCTAAACAAGTTGCTCTCGTAAACTCGTCTCACGCCATTAATTCGGATTTACCAGCCTGTCGTGCGTAACAGCAGCAATAAATAGATAAAATGAAATAAAATCAATCAAAATTATTAACTGAACTCATTTTTTGCTTGTTTATTTACGTCTTAGGTTTTCCTCTCTTGTTTTGAGGAGTAATTGCATTCATGAATACAATATTCTTAATATTATAGTCTAATTAGGCCTACTGATTTGTTGTTATCTTGATAACTTCAGCATTTGGATATATTAGCCGCTTCACGCAATCATCCTCGTTGTTCTGAACATTTCCACAATCAAATTCATCTTTACTAGCTTCCTATTTTTTCGTTTTCAGTATAATATAGTTTTCTGGACCACTTGACTGAACGAATCTGTGACAGCCCAGGCTGTAAGGGTCGTAAAACTAAATGTCTATATAAGAATAAGCACCTCTGAGCAGGCTTTTTGAAGAGGCGCTGTATAAGTTATCAAAATGAATGAATGAATAATAATAATAATAATAATAATAATCATAATAATAATAATAATAATAATAATAATAATAATAATAATAACAATAATAATAATAATAATAATAATAATAATAATAATAATAATAATAATAATAATAATAATAATAATAATAATAATAATAATAATAATAATAATAATAAAAATATATTTTGAAGAAGAATACAATGATAACAATAAAGATGAAACGACTGTCTCGAGCGTTTCATTACTTTCAATCAGTCCTATTCTTGCGTTTAGATGCTCTGAAGAAGAGAAGACGAAGCCAAATCCTATCAATAATTCAGTTTTGGAGGAGAACGACGACTGAACTGATCCCATGTACAGCGATCGTCCGTTCGGGCTGAACAAGTCGACGCAAAACTTCGTCGTAGGACCCAGTCGATTGCCAGCTGTCGTCGATGACCACAAGCATGAAATATCGGTCTTCGGACGCCCTGGACACCTTCGCAAATCAGACAACAATGCACGGTGTTCCGAAGGTCATCCTGGCCAAGACATTGGCTGCCCGGATCTTCTGGTCTCTCATCTGCATCAGTGCTGGAGTCATGTTCTGCACGCAAGTCACTGAGATCATACGCCGATACTTCTCCTACCCTATGAAGGTCACCGTCGAAATGGTTCCCATTCCTGTTCCGTTTCCGGCGATCTCCCTATGCAACATGCGCAACCTTGACTTCTACTACCTGAACCTCCTCAACCGGAAGTTCATCCAGAGTCACGGCGACCCGATTTACCACATCAACCGCTCCGAAAACGAGTTCGTCAAAGAGTACATGAAGTACGCGGCCAGATACGGAACGCTGTGGAACGACAACATGGTTCAGAGCCTGTACTCGAAAGAGTTCCAGGAGGTCTTCTCAAGGACGACCTTGTCGGCCAACATCCCCGAAGAATACATCTCGACTGCGGCGATCCAGTTGGAGGAGTTCGTCGTCAACTGCTACTTTGGCGGAAATCCGTGCAACATGAGTCAAGAGTTCATCCGGTTCTTCGACCCCTACTACTTCAACTGCTTCACTTACAAGGCTCCCTACGCCATAAGAGGCGACTCAGACCAGCAGTCACTATCCGAAGGAATTGAGAACGGTTGGTCGGCCATCCTACTCACCGGAAGTGGAATGCTCGACCGCAACGAGGAGCTCTTAGTACTTCCGGGGTTGCTCGAGTCGCGAAGTCCGGCGTCGGCTAGTGACGGGGTAAGGGTCGTCATTCACCCGCCCGACTCTAAGCCGTTTCCGTTGACAGAAGGCTACGATGTCCCTCCTGGGTTCTCCGTCTCGCTCGGCATCCGGCCCCGTAGGAACGTCCGCCTAGGTCCCCCGTACGGCAACTGCACAAACGCCAGTACAGTGACTGGCGGAATTGACGAGAGCGGACATCCGATGAAGGGCTACCGAACGATATACTGCATGAAGCTCTGTCTTCAGCACCACGTGATCGCGTCATGTGACTGTTACGATGCGTCGCTTCCACGGCCTTCCGGTTACTCGAATGTGAAGCCCTGTCGACGCGACGACTTCCTCCCGGACTCGTGTATGTTCGTAGCGACGGATATCTGTCTCTACGCTCTGCTCGAGCTCAACAAACGCATACAGTGCGCTCGAAAGACGCGTGACTACGTGACGCGAAACATGACGCTCATCGGCCGATGCTCGTGTCATCCGCCCTGTGACGAAGTCCTCTATGACGTCAGCTATAGCCTCTCAAAATGGCCGGCATTCGGTTACGAAGGTGACTCGGCCTACATCGACATCTTCTACATCACCAACTTCACGAAACGGTTCGAGTCGACGCCAAAGTTCGACACGGTCCGCGATTACTTTAGGGACGAAAATCGATCGGAGACCATCAAGGACTTCGCTCGGCTCAACGTCTACGTGTCCGACAGCAACGTCGTCGTATCCGAGGAATCCCCCGACTACGATCCCAACCAACTCGTCTCCGACATCGGTGGACAGCTCGGACTCTGGGTTGGAATATCCATCATCACGATAACGGAGGTGCTGGAACTACTCTGCATCCTCTGCCACCTCGTTCTGGCGCATCCGAACGACACTAGCCCTGCAGAGGAAAATGCAGGTGGGCACACTGACGAAAGCACGTGTCGATCACCGACCTCTGACCCGGGGGATAAGGGGAAGGGCATCGACAGGTATGACCCCAACCTGTCGGACCTTAAGTATGAGCTGGAACCGCTGACAAAGACGAAGCGCAGGACTCCTCCAGATGTGGCCATCGAGGGCAGCAAGAGGGAATCGGAAGTGGAGATCTGCAAACGGAATGGCAGCGTGACGGATGGGCAGGTCAGCTGGAAGAGACCAACGACCCATCGGCGTAGTGCTTTCAGTACTGCATCGGATTATTCCATAACTGGAAAGACGGAAGAATCGGACAAAACGGAACGTGACTCCAGCGTATTCTCTCTTAACTCACCCAACCGAATCGTTCCGCTTGAATTTGATGAAAGTACTTAGCTATCGTGCTTTATGACTACAAACCATATATCAGCAGAGGACCAGATTAGGACATGACTACATTATTGCAACCATGAAGGTTCTCTGGAAGCATAACAGACGCATGTGGGCCATATAAGAAGGACGAGCAAAATCTATAGGCATGGGCGCCGACTCTGCGAGGCCCGTGAGTGCCCAGCACCACCAAAAATAGGTCATGCGAGGCCCACCTATGTCTGGGCACCACCAGAAATCAGCCCGCAAAGAGCGCTTTTTAAGAGATAATTTTTCTATTGTCATTACTTATCTATAAAAGGATCCCAAAAAACTTTCCGCGCATACGCGCGAGAATTGCTTTGACTCTCTTTGGCCATTCACACTTTTTTGGTCAACTCGATGCAGATAGGCTACCTACCTGGTCTCACTATAACCTAAGATATTTTGCTTCGTTTTGACTTATCACTGGAAAAATGCAGAGGACAAGGGTGTGACATATGGCATATGCGGAGGGATAACTGGATTACAGTCGAATCAAGGACGTTCAACAAAAGTTTCTGTGTTCACTAAACAAATCACTCACTTAATAGGCATTCAGGAAGCATAATCGAGAGTTCCAGAATGCAGAGACTAGATCAATATAGTCAAAGATTTAGTTAATTTTGCCAGACACCCTCGTAAAAGAATGGTATGTTTTGAAACAATGCAGTTTAAGAGAGAAGCCATTTAGTTGTGAATCATTGTAACATATAAAGATATTATAATTATGAAACGAAGGAATTAAGAATTCCTGGACGAGAGAAGCCACGGTAGGCTATTTGTAATTTGACATTAATTTGACATAATTAAAAAACAAGAGAATTGAGAATTGATACTGGAGAGAACCATGGTAGGCTATGTTGTACATTAAAAATTGTTAAAAAAAGGTTAAAAAAATTTTGTGAATTAATTTCAGCAGTATATGGTGATTTTGGAATGAAAAGTTATTTTATTCGGTCATGACTGTTTCTTATTGGGTTCTGATATTGTTCTCAACCTGTCTTCTTTTAAGGATTATGATTACATCGATGACGAAATCATTTGAAGCAACCATAGATTGTTAACCATTGGTATCATGATAACACCTCCATAGAAGTTATGATATTAGAGTAGAATATATTAGGGCCTATTTGTTACTAGCTACATGTTATTGTGTAGTGATGGACATACCGCATGTTATAACCTAACAATGCAAGGAACATCCAATGTTTCAATTGGCCTTTAGAGAACATAAAAAGCGGTACTGTAAGCGAAATTTAACCATTTAGCGACGAGAATGTATTTAAAGTGACTGGGAAACCAATGCAGGTCGTCGTTAAAGTGTTAAACACGCGAGCCCTATGTCTTTATTAAATTCACGAGCCCTATGTCTTTATTAAATTCACGATCCCTATGTGTTTATTAAATTCACGAGCCCTATGTGTTTATTAAATTCACGAGCCCTATGTCTTTATTAAATTCACGAGCCCTATGTCTTTATTAAATTCACGAGCCCTATGTCTTTATTAAATTCACGAGCCCTATGTCTTTATTAAATTCACGAGCCCTATGTCTTTATTAAATTCACGAACCCTATGTCTTTATTAAATTCACGAGCCATATATGTCTTTATTAAATTCACGAGCCATATATGTCTTTATTAAATTCACGAGCCATATATGTCTTTATTAAATTCACGAGCCCTATGTCTTTATTAAATTCACGAGCCCTATGTCTTTATTAAAAACACGTGAGTAGTAAGTAATATGGGGTTACTCCTCCACAAAGGAGGTGTTGAACCGTGACGGATGCGGAGGTGGGCCAGTTGGGGGGGGGAGATGCACAAGCGTGACGGATGCGGCGCTGGGCCAGTGGGTGGAGCTAAGATGTGTTGTGCAGCCTATTTTGATTGGCTCACGCTTTGGCGCATACCATATTTGATTGACAGGCCTACATAGACATACAAATATACATACAAGCAAACATACACACAAGCACCCATGTTGGCGCAACATAATGTGTGCTGTTCATTGTACAGCCTATTTTGATTGGCTGAGACTTTAGCCCATTCCATTTGATTGACAGGCACACATATACAGTATATGCAAACAATTATACATTTAAGTTGTATGGACTCTGTTCTAAAAGCTTTAGCGCCCAAGGACCCTGTAATTCATTCCCTTGACGCATTGTAATAACTTCTCTTTATAATATTTAATTATATTTAATATATTTTAATTTCAAATTTTACTTTTGCATGAATTATATTTTAAATGAAATCATTTCTTCCAGCGCCCCAACCCTCCCTTCACCCTACCCTCCCTTCACCCAACCTTGACCCCGCGAGAGGAAGGGAAAGGAGAGGGAGGGGAGGGAAGGGCCTTTGACATTACGCTTACATTATATTTTAAAATTCTAATTTGACTTTAAGATGTATTATGAGATTGTTTTGCATATTTGCAGCACAGACTATAGCATATTTTCAATATATGGAAAGTTGTGTCTACATACGCATAAAAGTAAGCAAGTTTACAAATATGGTAGATCTGTCTATGTCATAGACTAGGAAAAACCGCTGCGTTCAGCTGTTTGGGAATGTTAATAATGCCATTAATTAGACTAGTGAGTAAATATTTGCTAAGAAATACCAAACTGATAAATAAAGAAAAGGAAGAACTCTAAAACCGGTAGGTAAAGAAGAAGTCAGAAAAGTCACATCTTAATCGAATTTGACAGAAATGTAGGCCTAATTATGGGTGTGCCACTCTAACATACTCAGTCGAGTTTGCATTCAAAATTCCTGTAAGCGAATTAAAATTCACGCCAGTGTTGTTTCTCTTGCTTAGCTGAAGACGTAAAATCGCAACTGTTCAATTGCAAACTCATAGGCGACCAAAGTTAGCAAGAGTCTGAATGAGAATTTGCGTATGAGCTTAACAGTCCATTAGTTTGCAAGCTACATGACAAAGCGCTGAATCCGTCAAATTGTTCTAACAATCACTTTTGATTGCCCGAGGATTTGCAATTATATACACGACTAGGCGTCAGAATTTCAAAGTGGCTGAATCAATTTACCCGTCTGCTAAACGCGCTAACAAACAATTGACTCGACCAAGCTGTCATATGCACAGGGGTCTTTGCAATTAAGCTGTAGGCTACACATACAAGACGCGTCAACTGTTTGAATGACAATTATAAACCCTCGGGTGTCAAACAAACGAATCAATTGCACTCAAATGCAGTCATATGAACCAATGTTTAGGACTTTAGGCTATTCCAATGTGTAAATCTACGTGCACTAAAGTGGTTAGCCCTTTGGCAAATTCATTAGAGTTATATCGGGAGGAATAATCAAAAGAAACTTGAAACAACTACATTATTATACACCTACACGCCTACGGTGCGTATTACAGGTATAAGTCTACATTGGGTCAAGTTCAAACGCAAAGGATTTTATTTAACTGTAATACATTAAAATACATGTGTTGGAAAAGCCATATTATAAAACCTTGCAGGTTCATAAGAAACATGCAGAGTTGCACAACGTTGATAAGTTTATGTGTAAGTAGGATTACATGTTTACATGTGAAGAAAGCAAATGGTGGGTAAATTCTAGCACTTGTCATTGCGCTAAATAAACGTTTTCTCATCCTTCAGACGTGCGCGATACATAGCCAATCGGTCTTTAACACAGATGAGTTTATAGGCCTAACAGGTGTATTGGCATTGCATAGCAATCTTATAACTTGTTGACCTATGCAAGTTTAAATAGGAAGCGTATGTCTTTTACTTTGCACGGCACGATGTTAGAATGTTAACTCTTGGAATGAAACATCTCATAGTTCGAAGGTTTGATTACTAAATTTCTATCTTGTAAATTCCTAATATGCATGAAATGTCGACACGCACAGTAAGCTTTTAACTTTTAGACTTGTGCGATTTAAGCTAAACTTAGAATCATTAGGCTTGCAAAACATTTGGAATTGTGTAGGAGACTTTTAGATTTGTAAATGTATTGGACGATGTTAACAACTCTTAGGGTTAAGCCTTACATGATTTGTTGTTTTTGTATATAAAAATTCTGTCTCGTATATTACTAAGATGCATGAAATGTCGATTTGTGCAACTTTCAACTTTTAGTTTACCAAGCAGTACAGAATGTATGCTAAACTTAGAATCTTTAAGTCTTAGATCTTGAGCAGCAAACTTGTGGTTTTCTAGATTGTTAACAAGATTGAGACGAAGGCTAGTATAGTAAAAGTCCATACGAAGACATACGAATGGTAGTTTTAATGCTAAAAAGGAAAAGTTGAAGTTGAGGAGACGCATGCGATAACAACTTGTATGCTTGAACTACAACTGTTATCATAAGCTTACATTTTTAAAGATTGTAAGACTGATGAGACAAATGTTTTTAAGTTGAAAAGATTGTCTATATGATAAAAGTTTGGCTTTTGAAAGATGTTAAGACCAAGGTTTTTGTGGTAAAATTGCTACTCATATTTTGGAAAGTCGGTCTGAGCGGAGATTCCTAGGTTAAACTTTTCCATGTTAGATTGCTAAAGTCACATGATGTGATGATAATTTTAAATGTTTTTACATTCAGAAAACACGCGGGACATAGGATTCTGCAGTAAAATGCAAAGCTTAAGTTGACAAGCTGCGTCGTGTGATGATGGCTTGCTTATTAAGATGTGGAACTTTATGTAGAAAGATGAATGTTTACATAACAAGCTGACTTCTTTTAGGTTTGCAAATGCAGATGAACTGAGAGATTACTTATCAAACTTATGATTTGTACGATGCATGGAGAAATGTTATGAAGTATTTTAAACTAAAATTGCAACTTTATGCACAAAGATGTGCAGTATGAAGTTTTCCACGATCGACTAAGGCAAGAACGTGTGGAATGAGAGTTTACTTAGCAAATTTATGATTTGTAAGCTGCATGCAGAAATAGTATGAAGGATTTTAAAGTAAAATTGTAACATTGTGTACAAAGATTTGTGGCATGAAGGTTTGCATGACAAACTAAGATGTCTTAGAATGCAAAGACTTGTGGTATGAGAGTTTACTTAGAAAACTTGTGAATTTGAGAATGTAGACACATATGATATGAGTGACACTTGTGTCTTTTAGGTTGTATGGTGAAATGTCATGAAGGCTGGTATGATAAAGGTTCCACATTTACATTGCACATGCGCTTGCGATGAGGGTTTGTATGCCAAAATTACAAATTTCTACCTTTCAACGGGTTGAAAGTAGTGTAAATATTATGGATTAGCCAACTCTCACAAATTTTGAGTTTGAGAATGCTAAAATATGAAAACTTAGGTTAAAGAATGCGTAGTTCAATGACATTGGATGGTAAGTAAGATGTTTGGAGGTTTCATTATGGTCGAATGCTTGAAAGTAAGACTAAATTTCAAGCTGTGCATGTGTTTGAATGGTTTTGGTTATGTAGACACCTATTGCGGAGCGTGTGTATATTTGGATTTGTGGAAATGTGATGTTTTGGAATGAAAGGAGCTGTAAAAGTTGCAGTCTTGTAGTGTTTGAGTCATGTAGAGGTCCAAGCATTTAGCTCTAATGTGTGGAAATGTGATGTTTTCAAATAAAGTACACATGCAAAGCACTTAAAATGGTATATTTTGGAACGTTCAAAGAATGGAACTGACACGTGTAGTAGCTGTAGCAGCAGAGGTGTGAAGCAAGTGTTTGCAAAGTATGTAAAATGTTTTCCATTGAAATGTACAAAGACTGTAAATGATACATTTTTGGACACTTTAGATGATGAAACTCATGCGTATGATAATTCTAGCTGTGTGGTGTGTGATGTATGAACGTGCAATTTGTGGAAATTTAAAGTTTTTGACTGAAATGTTAAAAACATGCAAAAGTGTAAATGTTTTGTAGATTTCAATGAAGAAATTGCTGTGCAGTGTGCATGTTAGGTGAAGTAAGAAACATTTGGTTGCAGTTTGTAGAAACTTAAAGTTTTAGACTGAAATGTAAAAAAAACATGTTTTGTATATTTCAAATGAAGAATCTGCTGTGCATGATAGGTGAAGTAAGAAACAGGTGGTTGCAGTTTGTGGAAACTTAGAGTGCTTGACTGAAATATGAAAAACATGTGAAAATGTGCTTGTTTTGCAGATTTCAAATGATGAAACTGTTGTGCATGAAGGAAGAAACATGCGGTTGCAGTTTGTGTAAACTTAAAGTTTTTGACTAAAATTATGTAAAAAGCATGCGAAAATGTGCATCGTTTTGATGATTTCAGGTGATGGAACGGGTGGGTATCATAGTTCTAAATGGAGAAGTAAGAAACATGCGTCTGCAATTTGTGGGAAAGAACGTTTACAATGTAAAGCATGATACATTTTAGAGAATTCAAATGATGGAAATGTTCGGTATAGCCAAAGTTTATTCGTAGAGGTGAATTATACACATGAAAAGAACTTAAAATGGTATATTTTGGTAGAGTTCGGACGATGTGTAACATGGTTCTAGCATGAGTTTAGGTCATATGAAGTGAAGTATTACTTTGAATTTTGTTGGAAAAGACATGAAAAATGTCAAAGTCCATTTGTATGGCAGTTCTAGTTGGAGGGAAGTAAGCATAAGGTTGTAACTTGCATTGAAAACAGACGTTTTTGATTAGAAGACATTTGCAAAGTGTGTGAAATGATACAGTTTTGGGAGATTCACACTATGTATGCATGATAGTTCTAGCAAAGCGTTGCAGTCAAAATTTGTTGGAAAATGTGAGTTTTGTAATGTAAACTGTTACATTTTTGGAGGGTTAGGATGATGAAATTGACATGTCTTAGCTAGAGAGGCGAAACTTAGCTAGAGAAAAGCAACTTCCTTATGCATGGCACTTTATACATTTTCATTCTCAAGGGTATTGCAAAAACAGTCAAAGACACGAGTTGCATGTTTCAAGTTGATCTATGTCAGTAATACAGTTTCACAACGTCTATGCCAAGTCACCAAAGTTTGAACTGTGTGAACTATCAAACTATAGCCTATTTCACAGAGGGGGAACGCTACACATATGATGTTAAATTCATCGCTTCATATTAAGTTTGATAAAGTTCAAGACATCGATTTATTCACGTTTTGCTTACGTTTCACAGTACAAATCCATCTTTAAACAACCAAAGTTGAAAGCACTGTTAGAAGAAAGCGAAATCAGCTGCAGCAGATGCTTAAAGATGTTCAATGTCCACTTCACACACAAATTAAAATTGCAAAGTTGCGAGTTTACAAACTTTGCACTCTATCATAATTAGAGAAACATGAAGAATCCAATACATTTTCAGTTCATTTCAGTTTTGGAGTGTGCGCTTCTGTGCTTTTAATGGAGCACTGCTGACCTTATTACTGCTTGGTTTTGATGCGCGATCGGTTGATGTCTAAGTGCACTACACATCGGCGCAGTAGAAGTTACTAATTACTTACATACTACATTAGACAGTTACGAGTCCATTTCACTTGAAAACACTGCTAGAGAATAGCAAAACATTCTAAATGTGCACTTTACATACAAATGCAAAAGTCAGAGGTATGCATTTTTTCACAAAGTTGTGCATTCCCAATAAGATTTTTAGGCATGTCAATAGCTTCGACAATTTCTATAGCGCATTTAGCGATATTATACCAATTAAGAATTTCGAAAGCAGACTAGTCAATGGATGAAAGGTTAACAAGCACTTGAATTCGTTAAAAGTTGTCATTCTTAGTTTCAATTGTCATTGTTGCTTGAGTAGTCAACATAATTAGTCAAATCCATTTTGTTAAGTTACTTAAAACTAAAGTGAGAATGTGTTTTATGGAAGAAAAGCGTGAGATTAGTTGTATGCAGAACTGTGAACCAGATTGTACAAGTGGTGAAAATATGGCAAAAGAATGTGAACCAACAGATGGAAATGTCGAACACAATGTTAAACCTGAGAACTGTCATACTTCAAACTCCTCACATTCTTATCTTCTCATGCGACTTAAGACTGAGAATGAAAAATTGCAAACTTCATTGATATGCAGATGTTGTCGTTCTACTCAAGTACAAACGCTTACACTACCGTGCTGTCACATAGTTTGCTGTGAATCATGTGCTGATGTTTCTAACTATTGTCCCCTGTGCAGAGAACGTATACTTGGAACAGTTCGAATCTTCCTAGCCTAAAATTCTTCATTGGGAATGCACAACTTTGTGAAAAAATGCATACCTCTGACTTTTGCATTTGTATGTAAAGTGCACATTTAGAATGTTTTGCTATTCTCTAGCAGTGTTTTCAAGTGAAATGGACTCGTAACTGTCTAATGTAGTATGTAAGTAATTAGTAACTTCTACTGCGCCGATGTGTAGTGCACTTAGACATCAACCGATCGCGCATCAAAACCAAGCAGTAATAAGGTCAGCAGTGCTCCATTAAAAGCACAGAAGCGCACACTCCAAAACTGAAATGAACTGAAAATGTATTGGATTCTTCATGTTTCTCTAATTATGATAGAGTGCAAAGTTTGTAAACTCGCAACTTTGCAATTTTAATTTGTGTGTGAAGTGGACATTGAACATCTTTAAGCATCTGCTGCAGCTGATTTCGCTTTCTTCTAACAGTGCTTTCAACTTTGGTTGTTTAAAGATGGATTTGTACTGTGAAACGTAAGCAAAACGTGAATAAATCGATGTCTTGAACTTTATCAAACTTAATATGAAGCGATGAATTTAACATCATATGTGTAGCGTTCCCCCTCTGTGAAATAGGCTATAGTTTGATAGTTCACACAGTTCAAACTTTGGTGACTTGGCATAGACGTTGTGAAACTGTATTACTGACATAGATCAACTTGAAACATGCAACTCGTGTCTTTGACTGTTTTTGCAATACCCTTGAGAATGAAAATGTATAAAGTGCCATGCATAAGGAAGTTGCTTTTCTCTAGCTAAGTTTCGCCTCTCTAGCTAAGACATGTCAATTTCATCATCCTAACCCTCCAAAAATGTAACAGTTTACATTACAAAACTCACATTTTCCAACAAATTTTTACTGCAACGCTTTGCTAGAACTATCATGCATACATAGTGTGAATCTCCCAAAACTGTATCATTTCACACACTTTGCAAATGTCTTCTAATCAAAAACGTCTGTTTTCAATGCAAGTTACAACCTTATGCTTACTTCCCTCCAACTAGAACTGCCATACAAATGGACTTTGACATTTTTCATGTCTTTTCCAACAAAATTCAAAGTTATACTTCACTTCATATGACCTAAACTCATGCTAGAACCATGTTACACATCGTCCGAACTCTACCAAAATATACCATTTTAAGTTCTTTTCATGTGTATAATTCACCTCTACGAATAAACTTTGGCTATACCGAACATTTCCATCATTTGAATTCTCTAAAATGTATCATGCTTTACATTGTAAACGTTCTTTTCCACAAATTGCAGACGCATGTTTCTTACTTCTCCATTTAGAACTATGATACCCACCCGTTCCATCACCTGAAATCATCAAAACGATGCACATTTTCGCATGCTTTTTACATAATTTTAGTCAAAAACTTTAAGTTTACACAAACTGCAACCGCATGTTTCTTCCTTCATGCACAACAGTTTCATCATTTGAAATCTGCAAAACAAGCACATTTTCACATGTTTTTCATATTTCAGTCAAGCACTCTAAGTTTCCACAAACTGCAGCCGCATGTTTCTTACTTCACCGATCATGCACAACAGTTTCATCATTTGAAATCTGCAAAACAAGCACATTTTCAAATGCTTTTCACATTTCAGTCAAACACTCTAAGTTTCCACAAACTGCAACCACCTGTTTCTTACTTCACCTATCATGCACAGCAGATTCTTCATTTGAAATATACAAAACATGTTTTTTTTACATTTCAGTCTAAAACTTTAAGTTTCTACAAACTGCAACCAAATGTTTCTTACTTCACCTAACATGCACACTGCACAGCAATTTCTTCATTGAAATCTACAAAACATTTACACTTTTGCATGTTTTTAACATTTCAGTCAAAAACTTTAAATTTCCACAAATTGCACGTTCATACATCACACACCACACAGCTAGAATTATCATACGCATGAGTTTCATCATCTAAAGTGTCCAAAAATGTATCATTTACAGTCTTTGTACATTTCAATGGAAAACATTTTACATACTTTGCAAACACTTGCTTCACACCTCTGCTGCTACAGCTACTACACGTGTCAGTTCCATTCTTTGAACGTTCCAAAATATACCATTTTAAGTGCTTTGCATGTGTACTTTATTTGAAAACATCACATTTCCACACATTAGAGCTAAATGCTTGGACCTCTACATGACTCAAACACTACAAGACTGCAACTTTTACAGCTCCTTTCATTCCAAAACATCACATTTCCACAAATCCAAATATACACACGCTCCGCAATAGGTGTCTACATAACCAAAACCATTCAAACACATGCACAGCTTGAAATTTAGTCTTACTTTCAAGCATTCGACCATAATGAAACCTCCAAACATCTTACTTACCATCCAATGTCATTGAACTACGCATTCTTTAACCTAAGTTTTCATATTTTAGCATTCTCAAACTCAAAATTTGTGAGAGTTGGCTAATCCATAATATTTACACTACTTTCAACCCGTTGAAAGGTAGAAATTTGTAATTTTGGCATACAAACCCTCATCGCAAGCGCATGTGCAATGTAAATGTGGAACCTTTATCATACCAGCCTTCATGACATTTCACCATACAACCTAAAAGACACAAGTGTCACTCATATCATATGTGTCTACATTCTCAAATTCACAAGTTTTCTAAGTAAACTCTCATACCACAAGTCTTTGCATTCTAAGACATCTTAGTTTGTCATGCAAACCTTCATGCCACAAATCTTTGTACACAATGTTACAATTTTACTTTAAAATCCTTCATACTATTTCTGCATGCAGCTTACAAATCATAAATTTGCTAAGTAAACTCTCATTCCACACGTTCTTGCCTTAGTCGATCGTGGAAAACTTCATACTGCACATCTTTGTGCATAAAGTTGCAATTTTAGTTTAAAATACTTCATAACATTTCTCCATGCATCGTACAAATCATAAGTTTGATAAGTAATCTCTCAGTTCATCTGCATTTGCAAACCTAAAAGAAGTCAGCTTGTTATGTAAACATTCATCTTTCTACATAAAGTTCCACATCTTAATAAGCAAGCCATCATCACACGACGCAGCTTGTCAACTTAAGCTTTGCATTTTACTGCAGAATCCTATGTCCCGCGTGTTTTCTGAATGTAAAAACATTTAAAATTATCATCACATCATGTGACTTTAGCAATCTAACATGGAAAAGTTTAACCTAGGAATCTCCGCTCAGACCGACTTTCCAAAATATGAGTAGCAATTTTACCACAAAAACCTTGGTCTTAACATCTTTCAAAAGCCAAACTTTTATCATATAGACAATCTTTTCAACTTAAAAACATTTGTCTCATCAGTCTTACAATCTTTAAAAATGTAAGCTTATGATAACAGTTGTAGTTCAAGCATACAAGTTGTTATCGCATGCGTCTCCTCAACTTCAACTTTTCCTTTTTAGCATTAAAACTACCATTCGTATGTCTTCGTATGGACTTTTACTATACTAGCCTTCGTCTCAATCTTGTTAACAATCTAGAAAACCACAAGTTTGCTGCTCAAGATCTAAGACTTAAAGATTCTAAGTTTAGCATACATTCTGTACTGCTTGGTAAACTAAAAGTTGAAAGTTGCACAAATCGACATTTCATGCATCTTAGTAATATACGAGACAGAATTTTTATATACAAAAACAACAAATCATGTAAGGCTTAACCCTAAGAGTTGTTAACATCGTCCAATACATTTACAAATCTAAAAGTCTCCTACACAATTCCAAATGTTTTG
Source organism: Allolobophora icterica (assembly GCA_963556255.1). Taxonomy (NCBI): domain Eukaryota; kingdom Metazoa; phylum Annelida; class Clitellata; order Crassiclitellata; family Lumbricidae; genus Allolobophora; species Allolobophora icterica. The sequence continues at coordinate 32,583,683 of OY744608.1, read as the reverse complement.
CAAGCCTAATGATTCTAAGTTTAGCTTAAATCGCACAAGTCTAAAAGTTAAAAGCTTACTGTGCGTGTCGACATTTCATGCATATTAGGAATTTACAAGATAGAAATTTAGTAATCAAACCTTCGAACTATGAGATGTTTCATTCCAAGAGTTAACATTCTAACATCGTGCCGTGCAAAGTAAAAGACATACGCTTCCTATTTAAACTTGCATAGGTCAACAAGTTATAAGATTGCTATGCAATGCCAATACACCTGTTAGGCCTATAAACTCATCTGTGTTAAAGACCGATTGGCTATGTATCGCGCACGTCTGAAGGATGAGAAAACGTTTATTTAGCGCAATGACAAGTGCTAGAATTTACCCACCATTTGCTTTCTTCACATGTAAACATGTAATCCTACTTACACATAAACTTATCAACGTTGTGCAACTCTGCATGTTTCTTATGAACCTGCAAGGTTTTATAATATGGCTTTTCCAACACATGTATTTTAATGTATTACAGTTAAATAAAATCCTTTGCGTTTGAACTTGACCCAATGTAGACTTATACCTGTAATACGCACCGTAGGCGTGTAGGTGTATAATAATGTAGTTGTTTCAAGTTTCTTTTGATTATTCCTCCCGATATAACTCTAATGAATTTGCCAAAGGGCTAACCACTTTAGTGCACGTAGATTTACACATTGGAATAGCCTAAAGTCCTAAACATTGGTTCATATGACTGCATTTGAGTGCAATTGATTCGTTTGTTTGACACCCGAGGGTTTATAATTGTCATTCAAACAGTTGACGCGTCTTGTATGTGTAGCCTACAGCTTAATTGCAAAGACCCCTGTGCATATGACAGCTTGGTCGAGTCAATTGTTTGTTAGCGCGTTTAGCAGACGGGTAAATTGATTCAGCCACTTTGAAATTCTGACGCCTAGTCGTGTATATAATTGCAAATCCTCGGGCAATCAAAAGTGATTGTTAGAACAATTTGACGGATTCAGCGCTTTGTCATGTAGCTTGCAAACTAATGGACTGTTAAGCTCATACGCAAATTCTCATTCAGACTCTTGCTAACTTTGGTCGCCTATGAGTTTGCAATTGAACAGTTGCGATTTTACGTCTTCAGCTAAGCAAGAGAAACAACACTGGCGTGAATTTTAATTCGCTTACAGGAATTTTGAATGCAAACTCGACTGAGTATGTTAGAGTGGCACACCCATAATTAGGCCTACATTTCTGTCAAATTCGATTAAGATGTGACTTTTCTGACTTCTTCTTTACCTACCGGTTTTAGAGTTCTTCCTTTTCTTTATTTATCAGTTTGGTATTTCTTAGCAAATATTTACTCACTAGTCTAATTAATGGCATTATTAACATTCCCAAACAGCTGAACGCAGCGGTTTTTCCTAGTCTATGACATAGACAGATCTACCATATTTGTAAACTTGCTTACTTTTATGCGTATGTAGACACAACTTTCCATATATTGAAAATATGCTATAGTCTGTGCTGCAAATATGCAAAACAATCTCATAATACATCTTAAAGTCAAATTAGAATTTTAAAATATAATGTAAGCGTAATGTCAAAGGCCCTTCCCTCCCCTCCCTCTCCTTTCCCTTCCTCTCGCGGGGTCAAGGTTGGGTGAAGGGAGGGTAGGGTGAAGGGAGGGTTGGGGCGCTGGAAGAAATGATTTCATTTAAAATATAATTCATGCAAAAGTAAAATTTGAAATTAAAATATATTAAATATAATTAAATATTATAAAGAGAAGTTATTACAATGCGTCAAGGGAATGAATTACAGGGTCCTTGGGCGCTAAAGCTTTTAGAACAGAGTCCATACAACTTAAATGTATAATTGTTTGCATATACTGTATATGTGTGCCTGTCAATCAAATGGAATGGGCTAAAGTCTCAGCCAATCAAAATAGGCTGTACAATGAACAGCACACATTATGTTGCGCCAACATGGGTGCTTGTGTGTATGTTTGCTTGTATGTATATTTGTATGTCTATGTAGGCCTGTCAATCAAATATGGTATGCGCCAAAGCGTGAGCCAATCAAAATAGGCTGCACAACACATCTTAGCTCCACCCACTGGCCCAGCGCCGCATCCGTCACGCTTGTGCATCTCCCCCCCCCCAACTGGCCCACCTCCGCATCCGTCACGGTTCAACACCTCCTTTGTGGAGGAGTAACCCCATATTACTTACTACTCACGTGACACATCTGTTAGCAACGAATCCCCATCGGATCCTCTGCTATTATTAATCCGCTCCTTTCGTCGCCTGATATCGTACTATGTTCACATATCTTGCGACTGAAGGCTGAGCTATATATACATAACATGCTGAGAGCCCCATCAATCTTCCATCGCCTCTGTCCTAAGTGCAACCCATTTGGACCTTTACCCAACCCAGACACTCGCAACGACAGTGTTTAGCGCTGTATATACTGAACACACACACACACACACACACACACACACACACACACACACACACACACACGTCTTCTATGCTTCGATCTTAATATTTTGAACTGTAAATACTTCATGAGATCCACACGCTGCCTGAAAGACGTTTGAACTAATATTTGACTACGAGTGAAAAATTACTACCAAGAGTGTATTGCATTCTGAACACAGACTTATCTGAAATTATATTGTAATCGTTATTGTTACTGTAATTGTTATCGTTAATTTGTCTGTCACAGTTCAATAGAAACCAATCCACGATGGCCTAAATGATGTTAATGTTGATTGATTGTTGCCGTTGAGGCAGCATAATTATAACTGTTTATCTTATTTATCTTATGTGCTTCGTATTGAATAAATTAAGTTTCAGTTTGCAAAATATTACATGTTGCTTACGTAGGTCTAATCATTAATTGATTTTTCCTTCAGAGAGTGCAGAAAATAAGACAAAACAAAGTAATTGCTAATTAATCTTCTAAAATTCATTAAAAATGCACTACAATGTGAAGTAATAGAGCTGAGCGAAAGATTAAAGCTTAAGCGCAAATGCGACAATTTGCTGGATAACAAAGATGATAGTACCTTTCAAAGAAACTGATCTCAGCCACCTGGATCTTGCAGATCTGATTCGATATATGGTCTGTGCTTAAGCTGGTCACCCGCGCGCCGCAGTTGTAATGTCGCGCAGAAAATTTTTGGAGATTTACATTACATTGATTTAAAATAAATTATCATTTGACAGGTTTTCTTGAAGGTCTGACAAGAGTAAAACGAATTCTGGTAATGAGCAAAAATATTCTGCTTGAATTCTGGTAATGAGCAAAAGCGGTGAAAGGCTATTCATTATTGCACATTGAACAATGACGCTTCCTTGCATCATCGAACAATGATGCCCTGTTTCGACAGACGAAGGCGTCGACAATTTGGCACCTCTTTCAGATAACACAAGAACGCAACGCTAAGGTAAATATTACCAAATACCAGAAACAAATACAATAGAAATGAAAGTCTATCCCTTAAATACTAGTAGTAGTAGTAATTTCAGTTTAACGACATTGTGTGATAACAAAGATCATTAGCGTCGCCCTCCTCCTTCATCCAAGCTTGGGACTGGCACTGCTAGAGTACGAGCAGTGGCGGAGTTCCTATAAATACTGACTAACGTATATATGCGTTGCATACGTATAGGGACATACCCAAAAATGCATGCATTCTCCTCGGAAATTCTAGAGAAGACCTACGCACATTTTGCCGACTTAAAAATTCTTAAGTTGAAGCACTCTCCAGAGTGCCTGATTTCTATCCTGAATCTACATTCGCTTGCGACTTTAAAGCCGTGCATGTAAAATTGGAGTCGTGATGTGAATGGGTAGCGACTAGATGTCAGACGGTCGGTCCTGATAGAACGGTAAGTCGGTAACCATGACGACGGTCCAGACACACGGAAGCAGATCCGTGATCGAAGCAGGCTTAAAAATAGTCGAGTATGCAAAGGAAACGAGGAACATCGAATCAATATTTCATGCAGTGATCTTTCTGGGTTTAACTGGCATATGACATTGTCTGGATTTTTTTGCCATCATTCCTCCAACGAAATGTTCTCCCGCTTCATGACAGGTTCTGAAGTTGAAAATCGATAGAACTGCGATGAAAGGATTCAGACGAAGCTTGTCATCAATCAGACAAAGCAAATAGATTTTAGGTGCCTATAGTCTCTGCTCAATTGTTTTGGTCGATTTGTTTTGATAGGAAGATGTTCAATTCTTGTGGTTCTCGAAATTGATGGTGGCATTATTGCTGGTGAATGTGGTCATAGTAAATGTAACTGTAGGCTTACAATGTTTTCCTCTATATCGATCGGGTGGTCTCGACTCTGCTAGTTTCTTTTAGAATAATCGATTGAGAAGTTTCACACATATTATATTTAATTGACCAAATAAACAGACTTTGAATTCTGACTAAACTAGGGTACATTTCACTGTTACCAGCCAAAAGTAGGTAGCAGAAGCAATTAGAAAGACAGCTCGCTGCGTTTATTTGAAGATGTTCTACATGAGCCTCTACTAAACACAGGATGGAGAATAGGCCCCTACTGTTATGATTGGCACCACTGAACATGTCTGAACATAGATCAAACAATGAAGCAAGAAGCAGCGAGTAATGCAATTATTCAATAGGTGAAATGAAGAACTATGTTGACATAATTTATAATTTCAAGCTAATTATACCCTCTATTGTTATATCCGATTCATAGTTCCAAGGTTTTTTAAAGACGTTTTAATAGCTTTAAAAACCGGCAAGCTAAAAACGAAACATTGGTTGCTAAACTCCTGTCTACTGCTGAAATCTATTGACATTTCTGACATTCTTGACTTCTATTCAGCTAAAATCTTTTAAATACTTCAGAGATTCTCCTTAGCTGAAACCTCTAGAACTTTCTAACGTTCATGGTTCCTCTCTTCAGCTGAGGTGTCTCGAAACTTTCCTAGGTTCTTGCCTGTTCTGTTCAGCTGGAGTAGAACTAGAGCGAACTAAATAGAATTTGGCAAAACGATATCTTGACCATGCTTTGGCGATCCAAAACTGAACTCACCAGATGAGACCATTTCAAGATCATTTAACTGGCAAAACTCCATCGCGCATAATGCTCATGATTATCGTATCGCAAATTAACCAGAATTCTAATCGCAGGACGCTTAGGATGTCATCCAGTGTATAAGTTTGATTGATTGTCCCGTGTCGTCATTTGGTCTCTGTCAAATCAGGCGCTGTACTTCAGTCTGATTGATTAAAATCAGTCAAACTGTACTAGTATATGTGGCAGAGAAACGATGCTTATTTTCCTTCCCACAAAGCCTACTTTTCGCTTCTTCAATCAGTTAGGTAATCCTGCTTAAAAGCTCAAAGTATAGACTTCGAATTCTTTCCAAGATGTTTAATCGACAGTGGAATAAAATTTTATAATATCTCTTCAAAATGACCGAAAAATGCTTCCGAGTGTACGCGTCGCACTGGGATTTCAACCTTCGACCGCGACTACAGGCCACAAAATTTTATAGGCTTATCGCATCATTGATATTTCAACAGTAGATGTATTAGCTGTGTATTTCTGCGCCTTAGTGAATGCCTTTTGGACGTTACTTGTTAGTACTGATTAGATTTGACTTGCTAATAATGATACTGAAAAACTCTTAGTCTTTTTTCGATGTATCCCATAAATGGATGGACTGCGTTAGAAGCCATTCGTTCTTCCCTGGCCATCGCTTCACTAGGTTAATCGTATAATTAGACCCATTACTTAGCTGTTCTGACAGCGATCGATACCATTACATGTCGTCACATCCTGTTTCCATGGCAGCAGAGGAATCGCCCAAGACAATTATCTGCGCATCATTCTCACCCTCCTGCTGCTGCTGCTGCTGTTGCCGATGTTGCGGCTGCAGCAGTTGGTAATGGCACCGTATATCGCCGCAGTCTGGATGCGATACAGTTTCCATGAATTGTTCCAAAGAGATGCGATGGTCGTATCTGCGTGACGCAAAGGCCATCCATGTTATTAATGTTCAGTTTATCTGGGATGCCTGACTCCATCCTCCTACATACTGGAACCACTATTTCCCCACCCTTTCCAATCCCCCACTCTTACTATCCTATCAGGAGTCTGTGATTGGTTAGAATGAGATCAACTCGAAAACTTGTATCCAAGCATAGATCACTGCCCACACCGACCTTATTTCTCTTTAAACTGACCCAGATCCCCAAAGACTCTGCTGTATTTGCTATCTTCCATCTCTTTCGGTGCGTCCGTTGGTCGCCCTTTCAACACCAAATCTTTAATTTCTCTGAGAAATGGTGGAGCGAAATGAATGATCTGTAGATACGCTTACGAATGTTTGGCGATTTAATCCCGGCAAAATTCATTGGCTTCTAAATCTCGTGAGGATAGAATTGTAGAAGCTCTGCAGTTCAAGCAATGCAGTCAGAGACGAAGAAGAACTTAGTACACAAACGAAGAAACATCTGGCAAAGAAAACTAAGCAGATATTTTCCAACGTTCCTTCTCTGCTGTGATTTTATTGTATTTGGTGATGTAATAAACCATTTATACAGCGCCTCTTAAGAGCCTCTAAGTTATGTATCAGACTATTTAGGCATTGTCTTTTACATCTATAGCCAACAAGCAAAATGATAATGACGTCAATCGTGATGACGACACTGACAACGGCGACAACAGTGCATTGGCTAACTGGTGATCTAGGGTGATACTGTCAGTGGCTCCGAGTGGTGAGGATACCTTGTCCGTTGGCGGCTGAGACTGAGGTAGTTGCGATGAAAGTCGGTATTGAATTGGTCAGATATGACGAACCGGATTTATTGCAGATGATCTAACAATCAGACAGACAAGCTTCTGCTCAGCGCCTGTGCTATCGGCTGACGTTCTGGCCGATTACTTCGATCGGAAGGTTGCAGACGCAAGGACTGCGACAAACGGAGCTGCACCTCCTGCAGAGTTCCTCGATGTACGGCCTGCCCATGGCGTCCGACTTCAGTGCTTTAGGACGATTACATCGGAGGAGGTCGGTTTGTTACTTGGCTAATAAACATTCTATGCTGGATCCCATGCCAGCCTGGCTGCTGAAGTCCTGTAGCGATCTACTTGCTCCGTTTATCTCTGCAATGTACAATTCCTCCTTGCAGACCATCACACTACAAGGAAGCTTACATCGTCCCCCGGTTGAAGAAACAGTCATCGCAACCGGATAATACAGTCTTCTGGCTTGCTACCTAAACATCATTCAGCGTACAGGAAATTCCATTCTACTGAGACGGCGCTTCCAAAGGTGTTCACAGATTTGGTCGAGGCGATCGACAGTGGCGACCATGCGCTGCTTGGTCTTCTCGATCTGTCGGCAGCTTTCGACACTGTGGACCATGACATACTCATTGAACGCCTGTCTCGAACCTATGGAATCGAGGCTGTTGATCTCGGCTGGATCCGTTCCTACCTTCACGGTCGGAGCCAGAGGGTGTTGTTTAACGGAGCGAAGTCGTCTGTGCGTCACCTGAGGTGTAGAGTACCACAAGGATCGGTCCTCGTACCGTTATTGTTTTTGCTCTACACTGCAGATCTTGGTGCGCTGGCTGCCGGAATGGGATTGTCATCCCACTTTTACGCCGATGATACACAGTTGTACCCGAGAGTTCCGAGGTCCGAGGCTCAGCAGTTACAGCGGCGGGTTGAGCTGGGCGTTGAGGAGCTAGCGCGCTGGATGAGATCAAACCGTCTAATCCTCAATCCTGGTAAGACGGACTTTCTCTGGTGCGCAACTCGCAGAAGACGGAGACAGCTGAGCACGATTCGTCTCGAAGTATGCGGAGTGAAGTTGCCGCCCTCCGACGTCGTCCGTGATCTGGGCGTTCTGCTTGAGGCCGACCTGACAATGACGCGCCATGTTAAACAGATGGTTAGCAGATGCTTTCGACAGTTGAGGCTTATCAAGACCTGTATTCGATCGCTTCCTTTCGAAGCAGCAAAAACCGCTGTTGTGTGCTTTGTTGTAACCCAGGTTGACAGATGCAATAGCCTATTGGCAGGTGCACCCAAGCACCTGCTGGCTAGACTGCAATCAGTTCTGAATGCGGCGGCGAGGTTGGTGTGCAACCGTAGAAAGTTCGACCATGTAACACCATTGCTTCGTGACGTGCTGCATTGGCTCCCGGCGGAGTACCGTATCAAGCATAAGCTGGCCATGCTGGTGCACAGGTCTTTGCATGGGTCGGCCCCTGAATACCTCATAGCATCCTGTGTTGGTGTGTCGTCATCTCGAAAAGGCCCTTCCCTGAGGTCGGAGGACAAAGGTGATCTGCACGTGAGAAAGTCAAAAACTTGCTTCGGGGACCGTGCCTTCTCAGTCGCGGGACCCAGGTGCTGGAATAGCATTCCAGCTTCGATTCGCTCATCGACTACGGCGGACACCTTCAAGATGAGACTCAAAACCCATTTCTACAAAATCGCTTATCCTGACTAGTCGTTAGATTGTTAAGTGCCCTTGTAACGGCATGTGCTGTGTAGAAATTGTCGTGTTCATCATCATCATCAAGGCCGACGATTGCGCCTTGTCTGTCCACAGCCATCAACGCACAAGTGTCTGCTGCTACACTTGCACTGCAGACAAAATTTCCACCAAGTCCTGTTCCAACTCAATTGCCTATGAAGTCTGTTGATTCATAAACATTGCTGCTTCTCCCAATACCAGCCTCCGGATAAGACGAATCTAATTCTGGAACAGAACCTCGTCGAGTCCGGTTCTGTTGTGTTACATCTAATTCGAAATGGACGAATGAAAATGCCAGCGATGATTCGAATAGACGTTCAAAGCCGTCGACTGAATGTATCATTCTGCGGCAAATGTCGACGTGGTTCATAACTCAAATTAACCCATGGACTCATTTATGATCAGAGCGATGTCAATGACGACGAAAATGTCTGTGATGATGGAAAGGAGGCGGAGAATGGGGAGGGAGAGTAGGAGGAGGACGGAGAGGATATGGAGGAGAAGTATGGAGAGAAATAGTAGGATAGTAGGATGGAGAGGAAGAGGAGGATGGAGAGGAAGAGGAGGAGGATGAATGGGAGGAGGAGGATGGAGAGGAAGAGGAAGAGGAGATAGAGAGGAAGAGTAGGAGGAGGATGGAGAGATAGAGGAGGTGGAAGAGGGAAAGGAAGAGGAGGAGATAGAGAGGAAGTGTAGCAGGAGGATGGAGAGGAAGAGGATGGAGAGGAAGAGGAGGAGGAGGATGGCGGGGTAAAAGAGGAGGAGGAAGAGGATAATAACAATGAGGACTCCCACGACGGCGATGATGATCGTGGTGGCTTCGTTAACTCTTTAAATACGATCAAATATCGTGTAACCTGGGCGTGATATGAAGGAAATGGAAAAATAACCGAAGAAAAGTAACCGAAGATCTTCATCTAACCATAGCCTGCATGGAACAACTGAAGCTTTCTTTAGACACAAAGACACTGTCCAGTAGGTCAGGCAATTAATTTGGACTTTGCTTGTCGAGTAGGTAGCCGATGGTGTGGGAGTGCTTCAATCAGGTCTGCTGCACAAAGTAGGATCCTGCCGAGGACAAAGAGGAGAATAAGGATTAAGAAGAATCGGATGGCGAATTGTCTCTCCAGGCCGTCCATTGTGCTTCAGGCAGTGGACCGTCAATGGCTGCGGTTGCTTATAATGACAGTGGTTGATTGAAATGCGTTTAGCCCGGTTTTCTCCTTCATTGGTCTCCTCGTTCTGTCTCTTTAGGCGGCCTCCGTATGCACAGAGATTCAGAGAAACGGAGTCGTTGATCAACTGCTATCTTTAGTCGCATCAGGTTTATTTACAGAACAAATTGGAATAAATGTCGGTCAATCGGACGGTGTTCGTCGCAAAAGTTCAAATCCTATCCATGCACAATCTTTGTTTTGTGTATTTACGTAGGATTTTAAGGCATGTTGTCGCATTCACTTACTGTATATTTTATTTTAATTACTCTAGACCCTATTCAAATCTGACATTCTTGGATCACCTGTTTTTATCAACCAGCTTTTAGAAGTCCTGAGTGCCAGAATTTCTAAGGAATTGCAAACTTGTTGATTTTTGGCGAGCTAATGCTTCATCCGAAGAATCCTACAGCCCCAATTCGCTGTATGGTTGTTTATGAGCTTGTTATAACAGGTTTTATTGTCTCTAACCAATAAGCTATTTGAAACGTGCTCAAATAACTAGGTATTAATCTGAGGATTTTAATTCGTCGGTAATGCGAACGGTTTCCCAAGCTGAGGATAGGAAGGAAGAAAATATTTTCCCACAAACTGGCTCACGTAACATATGACAGATATTTACGGGAATCTGTGCAGTTTATAAGATGCAGACATAGAAAACGTGGGGAATATAACCATTCTTACGCTGCTTAACATTTAAGGTGGAATGGTGCTGTTGTATTCTACGGGTAAATCTAGTGTCGACTGACTGACTGATTTACTGAGTGACCAACAGACTGACTGACTGACTGGCAAACTAACTAGCTGACCATTAGGCCTACTATAAAAATGCTTATACGCAGTGGTGTCCGCCGTCTATAAAGTGCCAGAAGAACTATCCTTTTTAAACTGTAACGAATAAATTTTCAGAGTGGATGTCCTAGAACTTAGTCGACTGACCTGTTGATCCATCTACTGCAACTGGAAAGGCTTTCTCGGTCGATCGCTATAAATTATACATAGGACTATTATTTTCATAGCATGATGACGAATGTTAACGTCTGAAGCCAACCGAGGAAGGCATCAACTGCTGTGAATTATTACCGACTTTATTTCCTAGCATTGACATATGATGGACAGTCTACATGTAAGTGAGCGTCATTATTTTAGTTTGAGTTCGTTTATTTTATTTTATACATATCTTGTATTTATTCAAGTCGAGTTCGTTTGAGGGCGCTAGTGAAACAAACCTTCTTAAATACAGACCGTATCTGTCTTGTGGGAGATTTCGACCCAAGCCCTTATCTCTCTGGTGACAGACGGTCCATCACTCTAACCACCCCACCATAAAGGGATGGTAGAGTTAGAGAAGGATGTCGAGTTCATTCGTCTTATGCTCGCATAGCTAAAGAATATCTCTGTCGCCGACTGTTGACAGTTGAGACCGTAATCGAAATCCCTTCTCGGACAATTGACGAAGACGGATGGCGAGGAGATAATGAACCGACTAAAGGACAAAGCCATGGACGTCTCAAGGTCAGAGAAAAAGCGTCACCTTCAAGCGCCCCTCGATCACGCAAACCGGTGGCTCGTGTTGCCTAAAGGAGAATGATCACGCAAACCGGTGGCTCGTGCTGCCTAAAGGAGAATGATCATGCAAACCGCTGGCTCGTGCTGCCTAAAGGAGAATGATCATGCAAACCGGTGGCTCGTGCTGCCTAAAGGAGAATGATCATGCAAACCGGTGGCTCGTGCTGCCTAAAGGAGAATGATCATGCAAACCGCTGGCTCGTGCTGCCTAAAGGTGAATGATCATGCAAACCGGTGGCTCGTGCTGCCTAAAGGAGAATGATCATGCAAACCGGTGGCTCGTGCAGCCTAAAGGAGAATGATCACGCAAACCGGTGGCTCGTGCTGCCTAAAGGAGAATGATCATGCAAACCGGTGGCTCGTGCTGCCTAAAGGAGAATGATCATGCAAACCGCTGGCTCGTGCTGCCTAAAGGAGAATGATCTTGCAAACCGGTGGCTCGTGCTGCCTAAAGGAGAATGATCATGCAAACCGGTGGCTCGTGCAGCCTAAAGGAGAATGATCACGCAAACCGGTGGCTCGTGCTGCCTAAAGGAGAATGATCATGCAAACCGGTGGCTCGTGCTGCCTAAAGGAGAATGATCACGCAAACCGGCGGTTTGTGCTGCCTAAAGGAGAATATTATTGGAGAGCAGAATGATCATGCAGAATGATCATGTCCCTCTATGGAAACCATCGCGACGATGGTTTCCATAGAGGGACAAAGTCCTTAATTGAAACGACAGCTGCTTTTATCCTCTTATGCTTTTATCCTCTTTTCGTCCTCTTATCTTGGCGCCATATAAAAAAATCGAATTTAAATACAACTGAAATATGGAATAAATGAGTTTTATTATTCGGACTGGCGAACTGAATGAAATTAATTGACATAATATAAGCATAATTATACGATCAGCGATTTAAAGATCCTATCAGGAACACTCATGAGCACCATTAAGCTGCTTAACCCTTGACGTATGAATTGTGAATGCGTCAGGTGAAGGAGAAGTGCCTTCATCCATGAAGTCATCCTTAAAATCAATGTTGCTAAATCGACTTTGTTGTTTGTTCAATCAGTAGAACAAATAGCGTCTGCTTTCGAGCGTCATGTGTTCGTAGGTCTCTATTTACATAATCGAATGAACAGCTAATTGACAACCCACGTGCGAACCATTTACCTATTATAGACAGACAGACAGTTAGACAGACAGAGACAGACAGAGACAGACAGACTATGCTCGTAAAGGTAGGCATAGTCTCGCCATTTACTTTCAGAATTTTGTTGCAATCTGCCGATCAACAGTTTTATGTGATAAATATACAGCGGACTCAGATTATGTTATTGGCAGAGGAATCACATAAGACGAAAGACGCGATTGTAAATTCCGATAGCGAAGTACTGGAAAACTACAATCAAAGACATACTTGATAGCTATACACAGCATATCAAATAGACTATACAAGTGAAGTGTACATCTGTGATATCGGATTTAGGAGTCTTTTATGTATTAACGATTGCAAGTATTCATGACTCTTTAAAGAGCTTTTTTTCGAAATAAACTTCTCACGCGACTGCAGAACGGATTCAGTCATTTATCAGTAAACAATGACTTCATTCGACAGAAAAATGTTTTGGTCCAATTCTGCTGTTTTGGATTTTGCTTCAATCTTCATCTTGGTTTGGATAGGTTAGTGCAGCAATTTCGGTTTCATATTTAATTCTGGTTTCAGTGCTTTAAAAGGTCGTTTTTCTTCAAGCTTTTCTCCTGACAAATAAGAAATGAGTTAGCCTAATTTTTTCCACGACTTGACTGTGGCTTCTGGACTGGTGGCAAACAAGACCCTCGCAATGTAAAATGACACTCACAATGCAAAATGACACTCGCAATGCAAATGACACTCGCAATGCAAAATGACACTCGCAATGCAAAATGACACTCAAAGCGCCCTTGTAACGGCATGTGTCGTGTTACGGCGCTGTAGAAATCGTCGTATTCATCATCATCATAATCATCATCATCATCACTCTAAGCTCAATCACCTCGGTAACCTGTCTCTGTCTCTATAGATATTTCTGTGTATTTAGTGTATTATCATCAGGTCGCACTTTTGTTAATTTCCAATAGCAGCACTAACATGGACGCCTTATAAATGTGTTTGAAAAAAGGCTGCGATATTTGTGTGACTAGGCCTATGTGTTAATGCAACACATAAGTTTATTTTTTAATAGAGCCAACATAATATATTCCAAATGCAACGCTGATACAACTAGACGCTATCTATCTGATATAAGGATAAATATAGACTGTAATAATGATCATCAGAATTTAAACTAATCTCTTTTATTCGTAATATGTGATCGATTCACATACAGTGTAGTTAGGGTTTAACTAATTAAAATACCATCATCATAATACCATGCAACATCGTAAGGCCTAATTAAAATATTATAATTCGGGATGAAGGGATTGCCTAAAGAAACCTAAAGAGCAGGGAGACAGCGTGAACATTTGAATTTGGCAGAATCAGAACGAGACAAATCTGCTGCATAGGCAGACGACATTCCGATGGCGCGAGACAGAACCGTTGCAGATTTGATTTTCTTAGCTGGAGTCTATTGATCGGATAGGACATTTTCAAGAAAATGAATGGGAACTCCGGATTGAGTCTGACCAGAGTTTCTTGACAACTTAATCGAAAGCTGAAATAAATTCGTTGCCATGTCGGCGTTCATATCGGACGAATATCTGCGTAGATATTGTTTCTTTGAGCTATTCAAACCTCGAGCTAAAAACATCGCCGGCGACGATGTGACGAGTCAACGAAATGACTGATTGAAGGCTGAGTTAGGCCTATCTGTGTATAAGACAGCTAGAAGTTCTATACAGACTTACATTCAAAGACGAAGTCAATGTGGGTTTACGACGACGTTCCTGGTGTAACGACGTTTAGTGAGTCAGTATTGCATCTAGTGAGACGGTTAAAGACAACTGGTAGAGACATTGTACCATTAACCCATATGTTGTCCATGACTACCTGTCATCTTCTATTTCTGCTGAGAAACTGAAGAGGAATAATTTCTTAGTTTCGGCGCAGATAGCTAAAGAATCTCACGGTGCGACCTTCTGGAACTGTAAATATTGTGCCATCCAATATAACAGACGAGTTAACTAGGCCTACGTAAAAACATATAGGCCTAACAAATAACTAGCAGAAATCTAATTGATGCTGATTGTAAGTAGTTAGCTACTGTAATTATTGAATATGTGAATAGTTGAACTGTACTCAATGTAGCCTTTGCCTATAGGCCTATGCCATTTTAGTTGTATTGTTAAGCTTCCAGTGTCTGACATCATTGTGTCTTCATTGTACATGAAAGAGAGCCTGATGATACTAACACATTAAGTTTCAGTTTCTATAGCCCAAACTTAACTATACGCCCATGCAAAGATATTGTCCAACGTATAGTACTATGATGTAATTAGGGCGGCAGATAATCCGTCATATCACACAGACAAACAGACATTCAGACAGACATACAAATTAATTAACAAGGGGCAACCATAAAATGGACAATCCGGTGAAGGTGGAGACAGGTTGCTTGCAATGGACTAAAGAAACCGTGTAGATTCTGACAAAAGCTACATAACATAAGCTACATAGCAATAAATATCCTGAAGACGTATGAGGAGAGGACAGAGAGGAGCAGTTCCTTAAGCTAGCCCTGAAGCAGCCATTGGTATGAAGTGTTAGCGGTTTCATTTTCTTAGTCTCGGCATATGAGGGCGAGTGGCCAGTCCTCTCCCTCGCCGTCTCATCTTCCCACCGACAGTGTACGGTCGGTGTACTCGTTATAGCTGAGTTGGCTAGGGCGCAGGTGGAGCAGAAATCTCGAATCAAATTTTCTGCCCTGGAGGGGATTTGAACCCCCAATCTCTCGATTGACAGTCCAGCGCGCTACCCACTACACTACGAGCACCCCTAAGACATGCGAACTGATGCTAAATGTCTATATAATAGCCTACAGACAGTTAGGCATATACTCAAATATTCAATATCTTTCAAGTTTATTCTTACTACCTGTAGTCAATGGAGCCTATTTTTAATGTTTATTTACTGAAAGCATATCAACACCTGATGTGAAAAAGTTCGGTTCTAGTTCTTGTAATTTTGAAACTGTTGCTAACAATATTTTCGCACAGGATGCACAGATGCGGCCTTAAACCAACGTCCGTTGAACGCAGCCGTAGAAGAGCAAGGCCAGACATCCTTTGTCTGTTCCAGTGATATTGGTGTACCACAATGGGTGTTCAGTTCCAATGGAAAAGGCAACAGGGATGGAGTCGTCAAATCCGATTATTGCTCTGTTTACCCAGAAGACGCCTTTCGTTTTCAAACTCAAGCGAGCAACACAACGTGTGCACTGAATGTTCGTAATGCAACAAAGCAGTTGGCTGGAGTGTACACTTGCATTGATGGTTCGTCGAAAGCCGACCGATTCTCCGCTCTGCTGACAGTAATAGGCAAGAAATTATTTCTAAATACAATACATTCACATAGTATTGGATTACATTACAACTTACAATTAGTCTATAATTATGGGCTATAAATCCCAATCGTAGTTGTAACATTTAATACTTTCAGGGTTGAAGAAGCAAACTGGTGGGAACCAGCTTATTCCTTGATTAGGAAACACCATCTGCTACGGTGGACGGTGTTTGGAATTGATAAAAAGAAGAGCATGATTCAGGATCACTTGAGAAGTACTGTTTCAGTTGTGAGTGTAAGGTCTACGCATAAATTGCAAGAGGATAAGAGTGGATGAGCTCGTAGCATGGGCCAATGGTTGTATAGTTCTAGCTTAAGCGTATAAATCTCAAAGATGTATGGTCCCTTTAGCTTTACGAAGGCAACCGAAATCTAAAGTTGTGGTGTCTTGGTGACATGAGGCGGAGAAGTGTCAAGGCTGAAAAGCAGGAGGTTGAACGGAATGGATTATTTATTGACGAAGAAAGCTGAAAGGATTGGAATGAGCTGTAAGTGATTGGATTTTATAGTTCTCGTTCTTGAAGTATTTTAGCATTTGAAGAGATCTAAGAACAAGAGTGATGTGACGATATTCAAGATGTCTGGTGAGAGCATGGGCGACAGCATTCTAGATGAAACGGAGATAGTTGATTTGGGCTGTGTTTATGATTAAGAATAGTGAATTGTAGTGATCAAGTTTTAAGTAGACTGTGGCAACGGCTATGGTATTACGTATGTTGTCGTTGGGGGGCGGGGGTAGAGTAATGGTAACACTCATGGCCAGGAAAGCAGCAGGAGAGCAGCAGTACGCGGTTCGATTCCGCAATCCCTTCGGGCGGGCCTTACATGGCTGCCACAACGTGTGTTTAGTTAAGATATTGATATTTGTACTGTCATGTCTCAATGTAATCTTACTGCGTTTGTCGGTTTGAATTAATAAAGAAAAAGATTATTATTATTACTACTATAATTATTATTATTATATCGCGTCATTTAAACCTATCACTAGTATTAGTATAAGATAATATAATTCTATATAATATGACATAATTTTTGCAGTTGGTACTTTACCAATATCGAAGCGACAGCTATAGTCTATGATTAACCTGGGAATGAAAAAGTTTCAAGAAACAGTTGACTTATGTTCTCAGTTTTCTGCGCGTTTCTGGGGAAAGAAAAGGCGTTATACTAAGTGTTTGATCATGTATGAATACAGAATTACTGTTGTTGGCTAACAGTAACTGTTAACGTATGCTTGACATATAAATAAGTAGTAAGCGATCTGTTCGTGACAACAGATCCACGTCCTACGATCACAGTCAACAACCAATCGACGGTGTTCGAAGGACAGGAGCTGACCATATCCTGCAGCACGTCCTACTCTGCGCCTCTGGCTCCCTCTGCTCCACCCTTAACTCCATCCATCTACTTCTCAACCTCTGATGGTCAACGCGTTTCCGATGTCAATCTCGTCGTAACGTCAGACCAAGTCAAGGCCTTCTTTTCCATCACAGCCAAATTTCCAGTTGTACCATCTTTCACCTGCGTTGTCTTCTTCCCGACTGTAAACGAGACGAAACAAGGGTTTGCAAGCAACACGCCGAACAACACCTACAGTTGGAGCTCACCTGTTATCAACGTCTCACGTAAGGATTTCGTTTTTTCATGCGGTCTAAAAGCGATAGGTTGTATAGTCATAATTGTTGTATGTTCACATATATTTGTTAAGATTCTTGAAACACTATAATGATGTCGTCAGCAAGGAGAGATCACATCAAGATAGATAACCGTTTAGAGTCAAGCGCACCAGTTCCTGCCGCCGTCCGAAACAGAAGTTGTGTTTCTTCAGTAAAGTCACTCGAGTCTCCACAAGACGAGGGTCAAAGGAGAGCTATAGGGATTGTGTTGAACAGAGTCAATAAGGTCTCGTAGTGGCCTCACGACAGAACAAGAGCGGTGGACTATATAACAGCAGGAATAGAGCTGGGAACGACACAATATTAGGCCGAAGGCAGCCACAGGACAGGAAGACCACATGAGTTGACCTAAAGAGAGAGATAGAGACACAGAGAGGCAGACAAACAAACAGAGATAGAGAGAAGGAGGAACTTCGGCGTATTATTTACTATGCTGTGCTGTGATATGATTAAATCTGTGCAATTAGAGGCCCACAAACTAGTTTTTCTCATCTAGGTGACAGCGAATTAAAAAGCAATCCTCCTTTTTGGACAACGACGGCTTGTAAATCCGGCAACTGCGGCGAGAACAGACAAAATGTCAACACGTCGACTGATGACGTACAAACTAATGATTGGCAATCGAACTCAGCCAATAGATCGATCAATGACACAACAGGTGGTGATAACAATAGCAGTGCAGTGGCCTCAGCTGTCGAGGCAACTACGACGCTTTACCCAAGGAATACAAGAGGTAGTGAATCAAGAAATGCAACGAATGATGACACAGACGTCGTCGTTGTTGTTGGTGATGATAGAGCAACAAATTATGCAAATGAAACTAGGCCTACTACTGCAATAGATGATGACACAGATGTCGTTGTTACTGGTGATGATGATGATATATCTACAAATTATGCAAATGAAACTAGACCTACTAATGCAACAGATGATTACACAGATGTTGTTGTTGGTGTTGGTGGTGGTGATGATGATATATCTACAAATTATGCAAATGAAACTAGACCTACTAATGCAACAGATGATTACACAGATGTCGTTGTTGGTGTTGGTGGTGATGATGGTGGTGATGATGATATATCTACAAATTATGCAAATGAAACTAGACCTACTAATGCAACAGATGATTACACAGATGTCGTTGTTGGTGTTGGTGGTGATGATGATGATATATCTATAAATTATGCAAATGAAACTAGACCTAATAATGCAACAGATGATTACACAGATGTCGTTGGTGTTGTTGGTGGTGGTGATAATATATCGACAAATTATGGAAATGAAAATAGACCTACTAATGCAACAGATGACTACACAGATGTTGTTGGTTTTGGTGGTGATGATGATATATCTACAAATTATGCAAATGAAACTAGATCTACTAATGCAACAGATGATTACACAGATGTCGTTGTTGGTGTTGGTGGTGATGATGATATATCTACAAATTATGCAAATGAAACTAGACCTACTAATGCAACAGATGATTACACAGATGTTGTTGGTGATGATGATGATGATGATGATATATATACAAATTATGCAAATGAAACTAGACCTACTAATGCAACAGATGATTACACAGATGTTGTTGGTGGTGATGATGATATATCTACAAATTATGCAAATGAAACCAGACCTAATAATGCAACATATGATTACACAGATGTTGTTGGTGTTGGTGGTGATGATGATATATCAACAAATTATGCAAATGAAACTAGACCTACTAATGCAACAGATGATTACCCAGATGTCGTTGTTGGTGATGGTGGTGATGATGATGATATATCTACAAATTATGCAAATGAAACTAGACCTAATAATGCAACAGATGATTACACAGATGTCGTTGGTGTTGGTGGTGATGATGATATATCGACAAATTATGCAAATGAAACTAGACCGACTAATGCAACAGATGATGACACAGATGTTGTTGGTGTTGGTGGTGATGATGATATATCTACAAATTATGCAAATGAAACTAAACCTACAAATGCAACAGATGATTACACAGATGTTGTTGGTGTTGGTGGTGATGATGGTGGTGGTGATGATGATATATCTACAAATTATGCAAATGAAACTAGACCTAATGCAACAGATGATTACACAGATGTCGTTGTTGTTGGTGATGATGATGATATATCTACAAATTATGCAAATGAAACTAGACCTACAAATGCAACAGATGATTACACAGATGTTGCTGTTGTTGGTGGTGGTGATGATATATTTACAAATTATGCAAATGAAACTAGACCTACAAATGCAACAGATGATTACACAGATGTTGTTGGTGTTGGTGATGATGATTATGATAGAACAGCAGCAACATATTCGAATGAAACTAGGCCTGTTGCTTATTCTGAGACTGACTTTCCAGACTTGAACAACACAGGAGCAGAATCGTCTTATAATGCCACCGACATCGATGGGGAAAGAACAAATAACGTTTCTGGAAATGCTACTTTTTACCAAAACGACTCTCCAATCTGGAATAACACAATTTCTAACTCGACCAATATCGCAGACTACATAAATGAAACAACTACTTATTACGAAGCTGATTTTTCCGATTGGAAGAACACAACTGCAGGAAAAGAACCTTCAGATAATTCCACCAGCATCAACAGCGATGGCAATTGGATAACAACCAACATTTCTGAGACAACTACTTATTACCAGATGGACTTTCCCAACTGGAGTAAAAATACTTCTAATTCCACCGATATCGTTGTCGATGGTGACAGAACAAGAAATACCACAGACAATGCAACAACTCATTATCAAACAGATTTTCCCAACTTGAATAAAACAAAATCCTCGAATAATTCGACCGATGTTGTTTCAAGCGGTGATAGAACGCCAAAGAACACAACAGCTACAGATCAGTTTACTGCTCATCAAGCATTTAATACATCAGCAAACCTATCAACAGAATTTACTAATTTTACTGCAGACGGTGCTAGATCAGCCACGGGAAATATCTTTAACATCGACAACTTTTCACTTGACAGATTTCTAAATTCTACTTTTGCACTTGATGCATATAATGCAATATTCCCCAAATTTTTCAGAAACGAAGCTCCGCACACTATCAAAGCATCGTTTAGTTCAGTAGTTACTTCTGTACTGATTTTCCTCTTTTTCATGAATTAGCGGTTGTGTAGATAAATGCAAGTTGAACATAACACTGTAATCACATTAATTTCTCACGTGTACGAGTGAAAGTCTGTCTGTTAGAATCAGAATGTGGTTCAGGTAGCAGTAGTGAAGTTTACATGGTCCTGGATTAATTGTATGCTGACACTTGTAGACCATTGACTTACCAGGTGATTATATCATAATTATGACGATTTAAATGTGTTTTCATGCGTTTTCTTTGCAGCTAGAGTTGCGCCTGTTTAGACCAGAAAGAAGCAGCTATGTCCTGCAGTTGTTTTGAGATATAATTAAAATGCACTGTATTAATGTATTAATGTCCTCTTACCTACACAAGACATACATACGTGATACACACATACTTACACCAAGGACATAAGCTTCAAGTTATCGGTAAGGGCCGGACCACTGAAAAGCCAGAACTGCGTAATAACTTTCAGATACTGAAATTACCTAATTCTCAATGATTAGCAGCATTTAGATAGTTTCGGCTACAGTCCCAAATCGATCATGATAGCGCGACCATTCTGGCAACATGCGGGTTATCCTCACGCTAAATATAATCAGCCCATGATGACATTTAACATATATAGGTGCGCTGTCGTTGTTTGCTCTTTGAGCGGTGCTATATATTTTTAAAATTACAATTGCAATGTACTGTAATTTTTAAATACATTAGTTATTTATAACTTCAAATATTATGATACAAAAATGTCAACATTTGCTGAAAAGGCACTTCTAATCGTTATTAGACCTACGAGGACACGCCCACTTCACTTAACATTCAGACAGGAAGAAGATAGAAGATTAAACGCTAGTACTCTGCTTTACTATTAAGACCTAACACACCAGCATGCAGAATGTTCGTTATCAACCGGTACAAGGCTCGTTCGTATCAGGGTTAAACTGTAAGAAACTTGCGCACCTCTGTGAGAGCGATCCATCGAATGGTCCACAATCCCGTCTTGAATAGTACACAAATAAAAACATACACACACACGCATACATACAAACATACATACATGCACATGCATATACATACATAAATACACACGCATACATGCATACATAGACACACGCATACATACATACATAGTTTCATACGTACATGAACACATACACATAGGCCTACACATACAGTGATTGCAATACATTTGAAAGTAAACAGATCTGCAGATCCTTGCGTTGCTATAGTGTTGGGCTACCTGCGGCAGACTACAAAGTCCCGTCCGTGATTGCCTGTCGGAAGGGAAGACCTGCACTTAAAGGCTATATATATATATATATTTATATTTATATATATATATATTATTGCAAGTACTTTATATATAATGTACTTTCAACTTCGACATCTGAAGCCAAAACACGAGATAACCCTCTAACGAATCTGAATGCTTTACTTCCTGTAGGTTCGCCCATAAACCCGAATCAGCGTAAAACAGATACGATATGACGGTAAGACCCACAGACCAAAAGGCAGGTTGGCCTTGCATTGAACCTAGCATACAGAGTCTGAGTTCGTTCGTGTTGTTAGTGTACTTGAGGCTTCAATCGCAACTCACTCCTATCTTGCATACTCGTCATTCCAGTGACGCCTGATATACAGTATGTGCTTTGCACCGATCAAGTTTCTACAATCTGTTTTTGTCGCCTTGCAACACTAGAGTAGACTTCATTATCATTCGAGTAATGTTCATCCGGGTACCGAGATAGCAGCATCCGCTCAGGGACACATTCAAATAGGTTACACCATAGTTGCATAGGGATGCTGTACAATTGTACATCTGTGTGTTGTACATCGACAATTAATTACTATTAATTGGAGAAATGCAATAAAATAAGGCAGTAGTCTGTCAAGTTGTTCCGTGCTTGATGCTGATTGGCTGCAGATAGTGCAGTTTAGATTCGGTCTCTTTGTTGGTGTTAGTTCCGGCCTGTTCTTAGATTTCTTTTCGGAAGTACTTCGCGGAAATAACTCGACAAGCACATACTAAAAGCCTAAACACGTCATGACCCTGCTTGTAATGAAATGCAGTATAATGTAACTTACATGGTTCATATGATACATTGGCCTACAATAAAAGATCCTCCGTTGCATTGGCCTATACGTGCACACATATGCAGGCCCACCGATAGAAAGTTGACGAAAGTCGCCTTGTGGTTGAGAGAGCCAAGTTTGCGAAGCATGTCGTGGTTTCTGCTGGCGTGCTTTACGGCGGTGATGGAAGACTGCACTTCATCCCAGACAAAGATGAATGGCCACCAAACTCATCAGACCTTAATCCTCTTGATCATCACGTCTTTGGAGATTATGCTTGAACGCTACAAGACATTTCATCTGAAGCTGAAGAACACTGATGAGCTGTAGAAAGTCGTTCAGTTAATATGGGACTATCTGGCGCAGGACTCAATCAACAAGGCCATACTGAGCTTCACAAAAAGACTTCGAGCTTGTGTGAAAGCTGGGGGTGAACACTTCGAAGATGTTTTGAGATAAACTGTTTAACAGATTTCTGAATACGTAATGTAGGGTGATGTTATTTGACATTTAAAGTTACAATTGTCAGCATTTCGAAAATACGGCATATAATATTTAAATAGTTGTTATCTTTTTCCAGTTAAATTTTCAGAGTTTGTTGAAAAATCCCCCCTGTAAATCCTGAAATTTTGGTTAAAAAAGTCTCTATCGGTTGTTGAGAAATTGCATTTTGTCTGGTGGGACATTTTTGAGCCACCCTGTATATACTGTATACACACCCATTCGTATTAGTTATGATGGTCTCTTGTGTCGCGTTGTATATGTCAACATGGTTTTCAGATGTTAGTCGTTTTTTCCGGCGCACTTGGTACCACTGGTCGCGATGATTTTATCACGCTGTATAACCATTAACTCAGCCAGCTGTGTTGGAAGCCGTCGCCATCGAAGGACGCAGTGCCAGACACCATGGCTGGGCATCAGCCGCGTCACGCGGCTGGAGCACCAGCTGATATCAATTAGCTCATCTGCTGCAACTTATCTAGAGAGCCTCCCAGACTCACTAAAACTGCGTGGGATGCCAAAACTCTATTCAGTGTGGTGCTAAAACTTAGGCCTACTTACTCATTTAGTATTTAGTTTTTCTTTTACTTTCCTCTTTGTTTGTTCAACCTGAGTGCATTTTTATTCATTTTTGCTGCAACGAAATTTGTGCATATAAAACCCCGGCCTATCACTACTGATTGCAACACAGTTAGGGACTTACACCGAATATACTCTATGTCGATGTGGAACGATAGCGAGCACTGCAAGCAGAAAATGCCTCAGCTGAATAAAGTCGTAGAAACCAAAAGTTTTTTGGCAGAGTCAAAAATAGCGCACAGTCGTATATTGATTTAATGGCAGATATCATTAAATGGTAACATATTTATCTGATAGCGTATGGCGTACTACTTGACCACGACTCAGATTAAGAATAGAGCGGAGATTAGCATATATGAAGCAATTTACAAATCTCAATAGAAGCCAATTTTCATACTGCTAAGTCCGTTGACGTCGACAGAAACTATTTCAGAAGCTGATTCAACACGAATCTATTAACCAAACCGGATTGAGGACTATTATAGCATGATGACACTTCGTATTAAAGGTGTTTCATCCAGCTTTATAATTCACATACACTCTCTAAAGTTTAACGATAGGGGACCTGTTTTGTGGCAGCGAAGCGGAAAGCGACCGAAGGGATCTGTCTCAAGATAAACTGGTTAACTACAGTAAACTCGCCCTACCAGATTTCATTCCACGTCCGAAGTCCGAACCATATTACGAGAAGTAGAGCAACGCGTCTTATAATGTGCGACTTGGGTTCAACTCCAGGTAAATCATATGAAATTGAACCAGATTGAATCGTCGAAGTAGGCCTATGTGCAACCATGATGGTTTCATTCATCTTGTATCAGCTATCACTACAAGAAAAATTCGAAATTGAAACACAAAAACCTCTGCATCGTGTCAATTGGATTAATGTTTCTTTTTATATTGTCTCAATTGTACTTTTACGTTGCACTGTTACATTCATTACTCATTAAGTATACTTCCTCTTTGTCGTGTAGATCTATATATAGGCTTACACACTGCCGTTAATCTCTTTCTTGTCCTTCTACTGCTCTTTGAACATATTGCATGACTTCAGTTAACATGCTCTCTAACAATCGCCAAGATTGCTTGGAAATATAACTTCATTCAAAAATAACCTCTGGGTTTAGAAATAGCCTCATTTTTATAGCCTATCATAATTTTCGATGCTATTTGCTCGATAATCGAATCGTTTACTACTACATAAACACTCCATGGTGAATAAAAAACCATATGTGAGGTATATTCTTTTGCCTTCACTATATAGTAACTTATACCTTAATATGCTTGTAAATCCAGAAATATGTAAACATAGCCAAAGTCATGCAGAGACAGCGTGACCCGATAGTAGGTCCTATAACTGATCCGTTGGTGCAATCGTATGAATTTCCCAAGCAGGAATGGAAGGAGATATAGGGATCAAACACGAATCCGTATAGTTCAGAGAGTTCCGGAAGAGCAGAGGGATGGAATCAGTATCCGGGGAATCTTTATACAAAAGGGATCAGGTATAAAACAGGGAAGCAAACAAATAGAGCGACCGTGGATATCGATGATCAGTCTCTGTGAAGGGAAGATGTCTGAATTATTCTACAATAAACCAAAATAAACTTGTGGTTTACGAGGAAGATATTGCAATCTAATTTAATTTAGGTCAAATCTAGGCCATGTTACATTGTCAATATTAGTCAGGTACCAGAGAGTAATCGAATACAGCCTAAATTTCTAGTTATTTCAGTAAAAAAACGCAATAAATGCTTATGTTAGAAAAGGCACTCAAGACACAAAGTAAGTCTAACCAAATTATCTCAGACTCCTGTCTCTGCCTAGCTATTGTACAATATCGAAAACACGAGTATTATAGAGTTCATCGCTTTATAAAAGTTTCAGCGTTGTCATCATAATCAAAAAGGAACTAATCAGGAAAGAAGGCAACATTAGACTTTGTAAAATCCGGCTACTTGCTAAGCATAGGCCCTATGCAGAATTATCTGAAACCGTGACCGCCCAATGCTCATAGGAGCCGCCAGATGTTTGATATCATAAATAGCGGCTTTGTACTTGGAGAGGTCAAAGGCCAAGCACGTGCTTACGCCAACACGAGCAAATATCGAAAGAGATGCAATTAAATATCTTTGCTAAATTTAAGAGGCTTTCGGCGCCTCATAACCGACTCTTTCATCATTGATGGAAATGCCATAACGATCTTCATTCTGTCGGTTAGGTCTTCTAGGAGAATACAAGGTGGAATCGTTTTACCATAATACTTCTGTCTATAGCTATAATAGGCTCATCACGATATGTTTATAGGCCTTTTAACTGGAAGCAGAATACAGCAGAAGTATAGGGCACATGTAGCCACACACATTATTTCACTGCTTTTCCAACATAATCTATCGTACGCGATGGGTTCTTAACATGCAGCGACTATCTGAAGATGTAAGTCTTACCTCTGGCCAGATGTAAACTGCATGCAGCCAACCGAACAGAACCTTTCTTTTGCTAGGCCTCTAATCCAATTCCCTGTTTGTTGTCGGTTCAGGAGTCGTAAAGTGATTAAGTTCGGCCGAATCGGTCTATTGGGAAAGCATAAGAGCGTACCGGAAAATACGCTTGCTTAACTCTTTGTAAGCCGTAATGCAATTCACTGTGCTCCTATACTCTCCGCCATCGCGCGTAGTCCTGGCAGAGTGAAACCGGTGGGACCCGTAGTAGTTTTCGAAAGAGATAGGAAGAGCCATGTGCACGACACTATAGAAGTTATCAAATTACACACTTGTTACATATAAACTGTTTACTGCTGATGACATTATTTGGCGACTGAATTAAAATTCTGAGAACAACCTGTAGGTCTTTGGCCCTGAGTTGGGACAAATTTATGTGGGCAGGACATTATGGGCTGGGCGAGGTGGACAGACCCCCTAACCTACCCTCTGACGCAGGCGCCGCAAATGATTGATGTCAGCTCATTTTATGAACACAATGCATCGGATGACGCGGGGAAAGTATAAACGTTCATACAACGCTGGCGTGCAATAATAGCCATGGCAGCACATAAATTTCTGTATAATAGTGTTAGTGTAATATCAAACTGATATGCAAAACAATAATTTTGTCAGAGGAAATGAGAAGACCGCAAAATGACTAATGATTGTGACTGTTAAACTATAAGCTTTCTGTGGTTAAGCGCTTATACCAATATTCGACAATAAAGAATTATTATTTAACATTGCAGTGACAGATGAATGTTACTAATAACGAAGAACACCCAAAGTTCTTTTCTTGTACACGCCGGTGACGCCGCTCGATGCCAAATAACGTAATGTAAGCCCATATACCAGCTGGATAATTTCTTTTTAAAAAATAACATAGGTAAATTGGTTTTCGAAATCTAAATTTAACTGTTTTGAGACAAACTGATTTATGAAAACTAACACCACAAAATTTCGATGGCAGAGCTTCACAGATCCACACATTGCCATCACTATGGTACTATGCTGCTTTGATTTCTACTGTGAGAGAGATAGACAAATTGAGACAGAAAGACAGACAGACAGACAGACAGACAAGGGGCGTGGTGGCTCAGTAGTAAGTTATTATTATTATTATTTGCAAACATTTTTAACGCGCGCAAAGTCACACAGAAATGCGAATCCGAGGCGCCTTGTGACCGGAGGGTTGCAGGTTCGAATCCCACTCTAGCCGCTGCGTACGGACCTTGGGCAAGTCCTTCACTCGCAATTGCTCGTGGCGCTTCGGCGTGAAAATTCCGGCACAGTATCAAATGCTGTAGTCGGGAGCGCCTCTGAGTAGTAGTTGACTTCGAGAGGCGCTACAGAAATATCCGGAATAAAAAAAATAACAGACACAAAGTCAAATAAAAAGACAAAAAGACAGACAGATAGACCGACAGGTAGACAAGTCACAAGTAATTAGACAGACAGACAGGCTGACTAATTGACTGACAGACTGACTGACTGACTGACAGTCAGACTGACAGAATGACTGACTGACTGACTGACTGACTGACTGACTGACTGACTGACTGACTGACTGACTGACTGACTGACTGACTGACTGACTGACTGACTGACTGACTGACTGACTGACTGACTGACTGACTGACTAAGACAGCACAGGCAGATGCGGAAACAGAGAAAGCATATTGAGAATGAGAGACAGACGATAAGAAAAGAGATCGCTCTATGCGCTGATGGTGCATTCCGAACATTTCTTCTGTATGTCAACATGTATTAACATACAGTACGATGTTTGAAGGCGCCTGAAGTGTGTATGTTTTCTCAAGTGGATTAAAAAACATTATGCCAACAACAAGGAGGCTTTCCAATGTAGACAAATATCTGCACGTGCAACATGTCTTTCTTCTGCTGTGTCCTCTGCAAAAAGGTTGTTCATCTGGTGCAAGACCTTAGCATCCCGTTTATTATGAGATTGTTACAATAATATCCACTGTGCACGCTATGCTGCTTGTTCTGTTATGATGGGCCATTTATCATATGATAATTGTGTGCTCTGACTTCGGTTACACGAGTCGCTCAATTATTAGTCGCCTTTCTCAGATCTTATCTTTGAAATTTCTGCCTGGGTTTATTGGGATTATAGATCTTTTGGCTCAAGCACAAACACAACTGCAGCAATCGGTCACCGACAAATTGCCAGCTACAAATTTCATTTGATCTTAACTGTGGGCGCCTGCAGACGTGACGGTATAAAGAAACATATTAGGCTACGTATTAGGCTACCAAGTGAATCGTGCTTCGTGAAAACCGTGGTTTCTACTATAACTTCGTTTGATTTAGCTCCGGTGATAATCGTAATTGTAATTACGACAATTTACAAAGCACATATATAAGCTGGTCTTCACGACAGAGCTTCGTTTGGCGCTAAAAAAATTTGTATCTTAACAACAATCTGCATCTTGTTCTGATGTGATCTCTTCCACCTTATTGCACATTTGGCCAACATGCCTTTTACTGAAAGCTGTTTTCTATCATGTTTTAAATCTGCATTTTGGTCACTCCTTTTCTTAAGAAACCCGAATTGGACACCAAAAACCTGTCAAATTTTAGACTCACCTGTAATCTTAATAGTATTTCAAAGACTTTTGTCAACGTCTTCTCCTTACCCGGATTAAGAAGCACATTACTTCATTTCCTAATTTCGATCCTTACCAGTCCGTAAACCATGATGGCTACTCCACTGAAACTGTTCTCGCCTTTACGCTTTGACAACATCATTTGTGATTGCGCACGTTAAAATTTTGAACAATAACAGTGAATCACTCATTCTGTTTGATAATTTATATAGCCCCTCTTCAAGAAACCTACTCAGGCGTGCTCCCAGTCCAGCCACGGTTAAAAAGAGCAGACTTAAGGAGACGGTAGAAAACAGGTGAATTTCCTCGTGGAAATAGGCGCAAAGAAGGTGGAAGCCCATTCCACGTAGAGGGGCCAGCCACTGAGAAGGCACGACGCTGTTTAACTGAGGAGCGGGACCGAGGGACCAACAGCTCACATCCAGTTGCAGAACGCAGAACTCGACGGGACATTAGGCCAGAGAGCGGACAGCAGAGATCAGATAGGTAAGACGGAGCTTCACCAGAGAGATGATGATGATGATGATGATGATGATGATGATGATGATGATGATGATGATGATGATGATGATGATGATGATGATGATGATATGATGATGATGATGATGATGATGATGATGATGATGATGATGATGATGATGATGATGATGATGATGATGATGATGATGATGATGATGACGACGATGATAATAGATTCCAGTAATTCGTCCGTTGAACCCATACGTGACAGTCCTGTAACCTGGTTACCAGAAAGAGACAGGAAGAGCTCTAAGTGAATGATGCAACTGCTTCGAACTAGATTCCCAGTATTGACCAATTGCTGGACGTCCATTTAACCCTTTATAACTCATATACAGACCGCAAATGCTTTCAAAGTTTTAAATCATTATATCAAACATAACGCATTCAGCACCTGATGTAAGCACATCTCGGAGAGATGCCAAGTAGCTGTATCTGCGGTGGTAGCAGCATCAGCAGCAGCCTTATTGCCTTGCCAAACTGTGTATCGAAGCGCAAGGCTCTGCAAGCTGATGGCGCCTCGGTGATAGGCTTGCTGCATTATTCAGAGAGTTAGCCTGGGGCAGAGAGAGAGAGTGAGTGAGAGGGTGTGAGAGTGAGAGAGAAAAAAGCGAAAAAGAGTCAGAGGTATGCAGAGACGCACGAAAGCCGAGCGACACATATTGGGAGAAAGAGATAAACAGACGCTGGGCTACAGAAATAGACGAAGGTGCGAGGGAGAGGGGAGGGAATAGAACGGAAGTGTGAGAGAGCGAGACACGGGGAGACACGTAGAAAGAGACAGACATGGGCGTAGGCCATTGCATTATATTTAGGCTAGGCGTTGTAGGTTTCCAGCCCGGCTGGGTGCAGCAGGCGACAGACGATAGTAACACAGTCGAGCCGACCGAAAGTTAGCTAGGAGGCTGACGCTGACTGAATACCCAAGCAACGGCATCAGCAGCAAACAGTAGGATCCAGATCACTGAAGTTTGTGGATTGTAACTGATCGCTATCACCTCTAAAGGTAAACTTCTGCAGAACGTCTTTTTAAAATCAACCCAACTTGCAGTTTGTTTGACATTGGATTCCTGTACGTTAAGTTCCTTCAGAACGATTTTAAAAGTTGATCTTGTGCTAATTCTAGATTGCTCGATCGGGTTTAGGATCGTTTGCCTATTTTTAATCGACAATAGCCAACAGAATTCCCAAATCTTACGCATTTATGTTTGCAGGGTCTTTGCTAATAGTCTACTAATATATTGTCGTGACAATTTCTACGTGCAAAACCTGCTTCTATTAACATAGTTTGTCGGAGTAAAAAGTTAAACAATGTTACTGCAACTGGTGAAACTTAATAGTACTTAATAGGGTACATTTGCACTTTTTTTTATTAAGCAGTGTGACAACTGAGTTTGACAAGTGTCACCGCGTACAGCATTAATCCGTTTTCATTTCCTTTTTTATTTTTTTATTTATCTTTATTTCTAACCATGTTTTTACGGGCGGCATTCCTTTTAATCAGTGACATACCTATATACATATTGAGAAGAAGAGGGTGGAAAAAGGAGAATGGTTACACAGATATATACCTGCTTGGCGATGATAGGCTATCCCCAGTGGTGTATGATACTGTTGATACAATATAATAAAGCAATTGGCTCGCTATGCAAGACCTGCGTTGAGGAAAGATTTATTTCGGATCGTATTCCCGCAGGCTGTCACATGCGCTGGGTTTACTTAGCGATAACGAGTCTGTCATATTAGAGACTGAGAAATAAACTATAAATAGTTTCTGTACCGGTATTAAAAATATCTTGCTGTGTTTTGTTAGGGTGATCGTTTGATTTTATTTCCTACTGTGCATTAGAACAGTGCGGTGTATTTTAGCATTGTGAATGAGAAGCGATGCCTTGAATTGTTGTCATTATTTTGTTTATCCGAGTTAAGTGTAATTCATCAGAAACAAAAATAATTATTAGCATTATTATGAAAATTTACTATGCACACAAAGTCACATGTGAGTCTGGGCAAGAGTTAATTTTGAACTTTACAGTTCGCTATACAGCTACATATCAACACACGCTGATTTGAAAACCCTTTAATTGAACTGTAAGTGCTTGAGCGTCGAAACTTCTTAATGCCGGCAAAACAAGACGCAAGACCAGGTAGATAATTGTTGGTCATCTTTAAAACTGTCCGGATGAGAAGACAACTGTGAACACCAGCCTGGACATGTCAACGGCATTGGCCATGCCAACAGCAGTCGAGTTGACGTACTAAAATTCTAGAACTTGCAAAATACACAAATTATTCTGATATCTCAATAGGCCTATTTAGTTTTAGGCGTAGTAACTGTTGGACGTCAATAATGATAGTGCCACTTTAAGCCAGGCGTGCAAGATACGTGTGGGGGTGGTACTTGTGGCGGTGGGTGTGGCTATGGTTGTGGTTGTGGTGGCACTCAATCTTGTTTTATTACAATTATTGCTTAAAGTATCATTGTTATCGTCATAGTCATCGTTATTATTGCTACTATTAACTAATTAATTAAGTAGCATTTTCTCCAAAACTGGTGTTTGGTAACTAAGCCATGGAGAAATCACATACCGAAACCAAGCCATGCCCAGCTAACACACCCACACGGGACCCAGACGGGTCCCCTACGGGTTGCCATACGGGACCCGTATCCCGCCGGTTTTTGTCCGCGGTTTCCGTACGGGACCCATACGGGATATCCCGCCGGGCATCCCAGTTCATTCCCAGTTCATTCCCAGATGACTAAAAAGTGATACCCAGTTTAGCACAGTTAATGGGCGGCGATCCCGGGGTCGAGGGGGACAAGACCCCTTTTAACAGTGGGGAGGACACACCATACATCTGCCCCCCCCCCCAATTTTGAAGAAACACCAAAAAAGTCAACCCAGTTTCTTAATCTCTTTTTGAGCAGATCAGTTCAAAACTCTTTTTGACCAGATCAGTTCAAAAGGGACAAGACCCCCTTGAACAGTAGGGGCACACACCATACATCAGTCCCCCACCCCCAAATTTTTAGGAAACAGCAAAAAAGTCACCCCAGTTTTTTTATAACTCTTTTTTTGACCTGATCAGTTCAAAAACGTCGCCCCCCACCTGTCAAACAAGAACTCTGCCAGTGGCACAGTTTACAGTATAGTATGCAAACTGTACTGTAAACTGTGCTATATAGTTAAAGCAATAAATAATCAACAAAAGCGTTAATTGACACATCAATTTAATAAAGTCAATTTAATAAAGTAAAGCAATCATGCAGTCGATCTGCTCTGTAATTTCATTTAACAATAATGTCATCAGCAGTATTGGTGAACTCCTGATCAACACTGATCAGGAGTTCACCAACTCGTGGCCAACTCGTCTTCAACCATTTTCCTCGTGCTGTCCTTGGTAGCAATATTATGTTTTACCGAACCTGAAATTTCAAACATGCAACATTTAGATTAAAAATAACAAGTTACAAAGAACAAGAATTAAGAATTTGATGTGCTCTGATTTGTATTGTAAAATGGTATTATTCCAATAACTCTTTCTGTTATTAAATGACAATATTTAGAGACACTGCCTGCACAATGTTGACTAATGTAACATAATAAAACAAAATGTAATCATTACACCCGTCAATCACACAGGCTGTTACCAAGCTACTAAGAACTAGTGAATGCAAAGCTTAAGAGTGAATCATTCATATAAAAGTAACTAAGAAACCATTTCATTCTACAGAATCATGGCCTTTTTAATATGTTTGTTCAACACGTACTCCCGTTTAAAATATTCTAATTGAACCTTGTTTTCGATCAGTTCATTAAGGATTGCAGAGATATTATAACTACATCACAAAGACAATTAAATGGTTGTGTACTTTAAAATTTCTCAGACTAGTCGTCAACGTTGTCGACTCTTCTTGCATGAAGCCCTGCAATATCGTCATTCTCATCTTCACAGAGTGCAGTACTTATTGATCTCGACAACTATCCAGTTTTGATGGTCACGGCAGCTGCAATGTTTAATTCAGCAGCAATTACGCTAGTTTTCAAGTTTATTGTAAACGTTCAACAATGTACAAGCTAAATTTAAAAGATACTATGTTCAAATGAAACTTTAAGCTAAATTTATAGGAAGTTTAAGCTAAACGTTCAAGTATAATCTATGAAACTTTAAGCTACATTTATTGGATAAATGTTCAAAATGTTTAAATGAAACTTTAATGCGACTTAACTGAGAGATGTCAACATCTAACACGGATAAACTTGAAAACTAGCGTCATTGCTGCTGAATATTTGTCGATGTGCTTTCATTTAAATAGCCTTATTGGTGTCTGGGCGCTAACTAGTGTTAAGGTGCGACCTCTTGTCACACAGTAATACATAGCCCCTTGAATTTGGGTCAGACCATAACATTAGGACCCTCATAGCGCAAGTTTACCGTACAGTCCATAACCCTAACCAGGGCTGTAGTCGAGGGTATACGCGGGTATACACTATACAGTGTGTACTCACCTCTAGAGACCGTATAGGCCTACTCACCTCCCAAATAGTTATATTTATTTATATTAAAATACTGTCGCGTATACTCACAAAATACTGTAGCGTAGACTCACCTCTAATTTGTTTCGGAAAACTAACCCGTAGCGTGTACTCACCTCTAATTTTACCACTACAGCCCTGACCCTAACCCACTGCAATCTCCGTTTCGTCTATCGTACTCTATCCCGACCACAATTAAATAGGCCTACAGCATTTACATAAACTGTTAATATACGCAGATATAGGTTCATTAGTAGGCCTATAATAAATATAACGTAATCTTACTTTTCACAGAAACACATCGCGATCTGTCAAGTATGTGTACATTCGAAACGGCAGGCACACAAAATGGCGGACCGGCGGTAGAAATACGAATACCGGTAGGAGGCGCCACCGACGCGGGCTGGACCGTAAGGGTCCCTTACGCAAACCGTGGTCAAAAACCGCGAGAATCCCGTACCGTCAAACCGGATGAAACCCACAAGGGACCCGTGCGGGTGTGTTTGCTGGGTGGTAAGGTCAATAGAATGTGGTTGAATTTTTGGTTGTGGGTCATGGTGCGGGTTGGTGAAAGGGTTAATGATGCTTTCCGAAGTCAATGATGATTTGTGTTGAAGCATTAAAAGGCATGAAACTCGAAGTTTAAGGATAGTCATAGAGTCATAATGAATGGTTTACGCAGTACCTTGGTCTCCTTTTTCCTTTTTCGGTATAGATAGTTCATATTAGAATGAGACAGAGCCAAAGTGCCGACATCGATGCTTCTTGATTCGATGGTTTGAATCTAAACGGTTGAAGAGCTTGGTTGTTATTGCAGAGAACTAACTAAATGATTTTTGCATAGATCTGTTTAGTTTGCAGGATAAATATAGCCAAAGGCATCCTGGTGCACGCAGGACTGGTAGCCTAATAAATTAATTTTGTGCACATGGCCAATCGTCGTTTTTCGCTCTAACACAACAGCTGCAGAGCATGAGGTGGATACCACAGCGATCTATAGGGCAGACAGAGCTGACCTTAGTTGCCTGGGTGGATTAGCGTGTTTCAAATAACAGACTTTTATATTGATGGTGGGGACATTTTTAACTGTTGCTGTCAGATATCGGAGTTCATCCGGATAACCAGCGGACTGACTGTGTTGGTGGCTCTCGTAAGATCTGAAATACGAGAAGTAAACACAAACGAAAATGAGATCTGTACGATGTATTAAGTTCTAAATCTTGGTTGTCACTCATTAAGCAGCAGCAGCAGTAGCAGTTGGGATGCAGTTTCTTCGGCTGTTCTGTACTTTGCACTCTGCACTCCTCACCTGTCGCTGCAACTGGACCTCTGTTGCAGCAGTATATCTTTAATGCTTTCAACGCTACCGATTTCGGTGACAAAAACAAAGTTTGGGTCATCTTAATTTTGAAAAAGCAGTTGTTTGAAAGCTGCATGAATTGCAACTATTTGACCAGAACAGTTTCTGCATTCGAAATTAACAATTGCCTATCGATTGGTCAAGTATAAATCTATTCAATTCAGTGATTAGTTGTTCCGTTTAATATTGATCTGTTGTTGACAACCGATCTGTTTGGTTTTGTTATGACGAATCCATTTACTTAGGTTTTCCGTTAACGTTAGTCAAAAAATCCCGAATGGCCATCAACCTTATGAACCTTTCTCTAGTCTTCACAGAGCCTTGATAACCGCTGATAAAAGAAATAGTCAAAAAAGCTTTCTGCGTAATTATTATCAGCAGTACGTGAATTATTACACTGTATTTCACTGTAATTGTTATAATTAATATCATACATGAAGTGTGTGTGTATGTGGGTGTGTATGTGAGTGAGTGTGTATGTGTGTGTGTCTGTGAGTGAGTGTGTATGCGTGCGTGTGAGTGAGTGTGTGCATGCATGTAGGAGAGTGTAGGTGGCCAGAAGGGGTGTTGGTCGATATCAGTGCTGCTCCGCTTGCGATCTACGTATGATGGGTAGACGGCTGACAGATGGGTGTGTGCTCTGTTCTACGTTATTGGCTGATGAGCCAGCGTTGCTCCAAGGTTGGATTGGCGTAGGCTTAGATTCTACGATCTTAGAAGCATCAGTCGAACACACACTAGGTCGTTGGCCATCTACCCCTCCTTCCCCTCTTTTTCCTCCTCGTCCTTGTCCTCCACCTCCTCCTCGTAACACTGCAACGTCAGCCCTGCTGCAGCAACAACAGCATCGCCAGCCAAAAGGAACCTTGCTTAGACAAGAGTAAAAACAATGCACCTTCAAACTCTGTCAAAATCTGCCAGCCAACAGATACCCCACCCCCCACTTTTTCTGTTTCTGTGCATCTTATATGTATGCATATAATTATATAACACACGTGTATGTATAATATATGTATATATATATATATATATATATATATATTTAACACGGGCAGTTACAGACTCCAGATTGCAGAAAGCCAGAGCCAGGACTTTGTTTTCATGTAGGCGAGTGTGGATGGGGGCAGGGGGGTACAGATTTCGTGTAATGACGTATGGCGCATGAAAGCTGAAGCGTTCTCATGCTAATGAGGTTTTTTTACCAGATGGTCTCATGGCCTGAGGGTGTGGTCTGCTGCTCTGACTCTGTCGAATAATGGTCAACAGGAATATCATTCCCTTTAGGTGTGGCATGCCACGAGAAGAATTCAGGAATATGGGGCGATCATGTTTCATAATTAATCTCATGCGTTCACAGGGCCTATATTATATATATCTATGTATGTATATACATATATATAATTCTAAGTCCGTTATTGTATATCATACCAGATGCATGCACCGTTTACGTACGAGGATGCATGAGAACTGGGTGTTAGTCGATATATTCAGTTAAGTCATCGATGGGTGGTTTCAGCACATCTGTCAGCGAATGCAACAAAGTGTCATAGCTTGGCTACTAACATGATGACGATGATGATGATGATGAAAATTTGC
This sequence comes from Allolobophora icterica, assembly GCA_963556255.1. Taxonomy (NCBI): domain Eukaryota; kingdom Metazoa; phylum Annelida; class Clitellata; order Crassiclitellata; family Lumbricidae; genus Allolobophora; species Allolobophora icterica. Next base: position 32,546,756 of record OY744608.1, on the reverse strand, counting down.
ATGGTAATAACATGGTAATAATGTAACATAAGTATAATCTAGCTTTCTTTACCTGTTTATTATACAACTTGGGGTAATATGACGCGTAGAAGAATGGACTCAGAATTGAAACTACAGTAAAAGCTTTCAGCTTTATAAACATAGAAAATATGTTTTATATATTGAGCTGAAAGGTTTTTGCAGAAGCTGGAGCGCCACTGTTGGAAGTCTAGGCCCGTCCATCTGGAATGAGGAATGCAATAACAATTTATGTTTTATTTGTTCGCAATTTTCTACTGAATTACGAATGGTACTGATGTCTGGTTGAGAGAGAAAGACACACACACACACAAAGAGAGAGAGAGAGAAGAGAGAGAGAGAGAGAGAGAGAGAGAGAGAGAGAGAGAGAGAGAGAGAGAGAGAGAGAGAGAGAGAGAGAAAGAGAGAGAGAGAGAGGACGGTGCCATTAGAATGAGCAGCAATCGGAAGTTTTTGTTCTGCTAACGAGTTGAAAAGCGATTTCGACAGATGCATTCCATGGGAACTCTGCTCATCATAGGAAAATAGATAATAACGAAAACCAATCAGCGTTTTGTCTGTGTACCTAGTTTGCAGTCGGTTTGTTAGACACCTTTTGCGGCGTGTGGGTATGTTGCTCTATAACTTAGCGCACTACTTTTAGAAGTTGAAAGTCGCCGCTGTTGGCTTTTCAAAAGGGATTCCAAGTACAAAATACACATACTAATTTGCGTCAGTTCTTCTAGTCGAAGATGTATGTAATATAGAAACCTTTAATGTTAGCTTTTCTTTTAAACAGACGCTATATTTCGTGTTAATTTCTTTGCAATTTAATTTAAGTAATTATGCGAATTCTAGGTTTATCTGCTGAAGCATACGGTACCTTTCGCACCGAATTGTAACTCTATGAAGCAACGGTCAACTGCCGTTCTATAATCAACTGGTCATAGGTCTATTCCTAAAAAGAGACATTTGGCTACGTTTCTTGTTTCATATTGTATCCACTGTTCCCAAACTGTTTTTATTTATATCTGCAAATTGTCTCTACTACTGAGCACTAACGACGACTATTAATCTCCGCCAAATGCACGGCCGCATGCAACAGTGGTTCAGAGGTAGTCCGATGCCACTGGCATTAATTGTGTGGTTAAGGTCTGTCGTTCACGTCAAATGGTGCCGCCTTGCTTTTTATTAGTGTTTTTAATACCATCTTTTTGACAGCTACTTCCATGTGGGTCTGTTTGGATCGTTCGTCTGATCCAGTTATTGCATGGGTTCTGGTTATGGGCGTCGGCACAGTGAGGTCACGGAGAACATGCTCTCTCACGTAAATCTGAAAACAAGAATAGGCTTTGAACCGTGGGATTTCAACTTAGACATTCAATATGTGTGAGATTGTATAATTGTACAATCACACTTATAAATTGAGTTTATAGAATGGCATAGAGCATAAATATACATGGACCCAGTAAAAGAAATCCATGTAGATATAATCAAACTGAAATTTTGATTGCAGAAGTACGATCAAACGACTTTAAGAAGCATGAAATTTCATGCACTTGCAAATGGAGTAAAATCCAGAAGTCTTTTAAACATCTACATTTCAACACAGCAATGTTAATTTAAGCGCATACAAATGTCCTTGATATGATTAGACAAAGTCACTAATAGACAAGATCATTGCCACGCAAAGACAGATGGCCATCACAACAACCATTCTGAGGCCTAGGGTTGCATTTATCGTTGGCCCTTCCAGTTACTTACCATTAAAGAGTAGAGACCAACAAGGACCTATTTGGCTGTAGCTCCCTGAAAGTACCTGGTGCCTCTGCTCACCTGTTCATACAAACTCAGGTCAGGACTATTGTACTTATGGTACAATCTTTCTCTTGGTAGACTCGTAGCATGTCCCGCTAGTAGTTGGTTTCATCTAAGCAGATGCAATGTCTACTCCTACTGCAGGTCAATGAGGTTGTTTAAAGCTGACAGCAAGTCGGATGGTATACAATTGCCGATTTCCTGCCTTAAAGCTGCGATGCCATCCTTCAATCGAATTGTTTTAAACTTCTATAGCGCAATAACCATCAACCGATGGCGAACCAAAACCCAATCAATCAAGTCAATGAGTACTAGGGCTAATCAAATACTAATAAACAAACACAATGGCAGGTGGTTTTTTATGCCTTCAGTTGAATATGTGAAAGGAGTCCAATAGCTTTTTATTAAATCAAAATTTTAGACATGTATGTTACATATTTTGAAATCCTTTGAATTCTTCAATTCCAGCCACACTGCTTTTCTCAAAATTAATCACCAAAGACTCATATTTACAATAAAAACTTGAGTTGTCATCGTAGTAGACATATATATACTATCACATGTATGTATTGTTTTAAAGTCCCATCGACGTAGTGTCGTAAAATGGAGAACTTTAATTTTAAGTATGTGTAGAATGAATGAAAAATGAACAATACATTTGGATAATCACTTCTTGCAGTGGCTTAATGATGGCGGATGTGTTTTATTTCTAGATCCAATCAGTGCGCAAGTATGTATGTATGTATGTATGTATGTATGTATGTATGCATGCATGCATATATTCATGTATGTATGTATGTATGTATGCATGCATGTATGTATGTATGTATGTATGTATGTAATATGTATGCATGTATGGATACAAAATATGTATGTATGTAGGGCCTACGTATTTAACACTGTATTTATGTATGTATCTATGTATACATGCATGTATGTATGTATACATGTATGTATGGATGAAACACTGTATGTATGTATATATCTATATATGCATGTATGTATGTATGTATGTATGTTTGTATCTATCGCACCTTTTAAGTACCTCACAGAGTTCTTTCTTGGTTAGTTTGACCTGCATGTATCAGGTGCATTATATAGGTCTATACCACTCATGTTCACCGAAGCAAATTATCCAATTATCGATGCTTTCGAGACAAAGTTAAGCAATTTCATTGTTTGCGCTTCTATCTGAACAGCCAATTAGAGGCGTTAATGATCATCTGACTGAGGGTTAAATAGGAAAGCAACTGTCGATTAGAAGGATAATATAGAAGCTGTAATATGTAATATGCCCAAACAATTTCTGTCGACGTCAACAGCCTTTGTTGCTATAAGATGTCGTTAAACCCTGGATCCATCCATCCATTAGAAGGATAACCACTTCCTATATGACTCTTCTGCAACTTGCTAACTTCATACATCCTACGATAATATTGATGTGTATACAGAAGACTCTGTGGATATTTCTGAGCTATAGCTAGGACGCATTATCAAATTTCAGTTGTACTGTATTTCTGAGAACGTTGGCAAAACGGTCCCAGGTGGCCATGGCTTTTTCTCCCAACCACTTGTGACTCTAAAGGTAAATTGTTTACGTCTAGGTAGTACTTTACTACAGCCGAGTACTGTGTATGTTTGGTAGCAGTTGATTGTTTGACGCAATCGTTGACGTCATCATGTCTCATACAACGACCACAGTCGTGACGAAGCAAGTGACGTCGGGCGGAGGCGGGCAGACGGTCGTCACCACCGGAAATCGCGAATGGCATTCCGGGATATGCGCTTGCTCGGACGACAGCAAGTCATGTAATTGACAAACGCTATCTATAACCACATTTGATCACTTCTTTAATCTTCAATTCACAGTTTAAATACGCCTCTGAATGATAAGTTTTACACACCATTGAGGCATTAACATTCTGTCTCTCCATCTTCAATTGTAAGTTAATTGTTGTTTAAAATTTAGGCTACGTTTGAAAACTAACAGACTGAAGATTTGGCACGAGATGTTTATTTTTACTACAGCGCCAATAATGATTATATTTTGGTTGACTTGTTGTTTTCAAGGTTTGCTGGGCTTATGCTGTCCGCTTTGCTACGCCTGCTTGATTGCCCAGAGGATTGGAGAGTTGGGATGCTCACCATGCGTTGCTGGCATCCACCCACTGCGTCTTAAGACGAGACTTATGCTTGGAATCAAGGTGAACACATGCTAAACATAAGCACTTTTTATGACTATAGTGTAATTTGACGCTATAGGCGGATCTTTTGACAGGTGCTCTCACAAATATGCGCGCGCACGTCATTGACTGGCTAATGTGATAGGTATATTATATATAATGGGCGTGTCTATACAGGCTGGGTGATGTATCGAATTTTTAAAGGTTTTGGTGTAGTGATTTGACATGAAGAAGTGCATTTTAGAGATGATGATATAGCAAAATGCAAAAAGTGATTTTAAAGTTTAATAAACTGCGTAAACTGTTAGGCCTAATTGAAACGGAAAAATTAAAGACATACTTAAAAAAATAATCAAATTGTGTGAATTTAAATAGAGGTCAGTACTACCACTGAAAAGTATTTTTGAGTAGAACTATGATAAATAAAGTTTAAGTTTAAGTGATAGGTTAGGCCAAGGTGGGTAAGACCTCTAGTTACAAAGGAGAGTTGGTTGACTTAGGAGAGAGGGAAATCGCAATGCATGTTAGCTCAGTTTCATCATCAGGCATATAAATCGTACACTTCTAACTTAACAAAATACGCAGTTTCGGACAGGTTCTTTCTTTCCAACTGTCGCAAGGAGAAGTTCAACTTCTGATGGTGGCCGTAAATTTATAAAGCGCCATTCAATAAACACAGGCGTTCTCTGCGCTAAACTTGGTGTTAAGTGCCACCAAAAACAGAAATGTCACCAGTAACTAAAACAATGCGCAGAAAACTATTAGAGTCACCAGTATACGCACACGTATGGCATCGAAACCAACGAATTTCCATCCAAAGTTGGCAGCATCATATTCAGCCTCTGGACCAAGTTGTGTCGACCATGTGTAACGACGACAGAGAGCAGAAGATGATGACACAGATGCGGTTATCCATCGAGTCACCGGGTGCCTGCTGAACAGGCATTCGTCGCCTTCCGGTCGGCAGATCGAAGCACCATCAGCAACTGACGGTCAAGGTCACTTCAAAGACATGCGTTGCTCCTCCGTGCGGTCTGGCTGCAGACGGAGTACGTGACCCATAGCCCCAAACCCGACTGTATATCGGAACCTCATCGTTTTTCATGGTATCAATGACACCACGGTATCTCGAGGTTGAACTATTTCCACTATGTAGGAGTTCATTGTGTCTCCCCGACCTTTGAGAGTGATGGATCGTTGAAGTGTCACTTAAACTCTGTTCATTTCTTTCAACTCTTTCAATAGCAATTTTCCATTCGATCTCATTTGCTTACCTCTCACCGATTCAATTCTAGACACCATCACCGTACCCGTTTGATAGTCTGCCTGCCTAGCCCTTTGGATCTGGAACTGATTCTGACTCTACTTGCCTATCGATTTTGTTTAAACTGAGCGCCTGTGAATAAGTTGGTGCGCCTTTTGAGCCCTATAGAAATCTCGATTGCGATTTGAAATTTAGTAGATCAGATTTTGCCGATTTCAAACTTATCTACCAAACCATTTCTTATGTCTCATTTTCCACTTCAGTTGTCCCAGAAAACACTTCGTTTCCTGCTTGAGGGCTGCACCTGGTTGTTGCTACACACGATGCTATTGATTGAAGGCCTGTATACATGAAAAAATGTATTGCTTTTAGGATCTGGGTATTGTTTAATGTAAACGACATCTGTATCGGTTTCTCTCCGTATATATGTATGTGTTTACATCCGTGTGTCTATCTGTCAGTCTATCTTTCTCTCTGTCTATACGTTTTCATTTGTCGTTCTCAGACTTGGCGCGTGCTATAGTTTGGACTTTGTCAACGTAGATACCTTAACCTCGCCTTATCATGCCATTAACACTTGACGAAGGTTTCAAATTGCCGCAGCCCAACATCGCTTTCCTGCCTCTTACATCCAAACTACCATCGTCCAAACTCTAGAAACCTTTAAAGTCTGTTTCTGCACTGACTTCAAGAGAATTAAAAGAAAAACGTCATTTAAAAAACTTAAGATCCAGTGCTTCAGCAAATAGTATGTTATAGGCCTAAGTCGTTTTATACGCAGTGCTTGTTAGCTCTTCCATCCTTATCTGTCCCACCCTCCGTTCTTTCCTCCTCCTCCTCCTCCTCCTCCTCCTCCTCCTCCTCCTCCTCGTCGTTCTATCTCGATGCTACATGTAGATCTAGTCTTGCAAGTCAGACATATTTAAAAATTAAGGTTAATAATTTCTAGATTAAACATTGTGCAACAGAATAAATGTCATAATCCAAAAGCTATGGTATCTTAGAACTTGCATGCTCTCTGCAAATGACTTAAACCATGCTTCCATAAATGTCGTAAACCGCAGCATATAAAAGTACTGTATAGATTTATGACCTAACTCTCTCTTTGAAGCTGACTTAAAGTGCATCTAGAAAAGACATAACATTTGCGCAATAGTCTGGTTCAAAGCATAAAAGGTCAAAAAGTCATAACTCAAAAAAGCAACTCGCTAAACGCAAACGATTTATTCATGCACAAGTCATGTTGTAATTTGAATGGTATGCCTATTTAAGACTCTGCGGCCAGCGCCACAAAAAATTCAGACGAAGACAACCGTCTCTTATTTCATCTGTATGATATCAAATTGGTCACTAACAGGTACTAGAATAATATAAATCCATTCACCTAACTCCTAGAGGCATCCATGGGTATAGAGTGCTATTAAAGCGTCTTTATTTTTCTTAGCTTCGGCATATGACGGCGGTGCCCAGCTCTCTATTGTCTATTGCTGAGGTAGATAGAGGACACAAATCGACTTTAAATATCCAAACAAATTTCTGCCACAGAGTGGATAAGTATGAAATAATGCAACTTCGTTTCCGTGGTCTTTCCATATGTCCGCTTGCTTCCTTTCTTCGAACCTTTGATCCTGTCCTAAGCTATTTTCTATTCGTTTCGTTAGGCTACCGAGAGGAATGGAACGTGAGCTTGAATTATCTTTCGATTGAGCGATGATGTGAACCACCAAACTCAGGATTGACATTTTAATCACTGTACCAACCGTACTTATAGTCGAGCGTTATGATATGCTCATCTGTTGTTTTTTCTGGCAAGGATGCAGTCTAAAAATACGCGTCTCTAGCATGAGTTGCACCACTCTTGCTCGAACCCTCCCTATCCCTGCAATCTCCAGGGCAGACGCCTCTGCAGAACAGCACGTCTTTAGAGCTAAGTCGGCTAGCACAACAAATATAGTCTCCAGCTCCATCTCTCTCACGCTGTCTCTCGCGGCCCCACGCTCTCTCTCTCTCTCTCTCTCTCTCTCTCTCTCTCTCTCTCTCTCTCTCTCTCTCTCTCTCTCTCTCTCTCTCTCTCTCTCTCTCTCTCTCTCTCTCTCTCTTGCTGTTCTGTCTATCGTATATCTGCAGTGCTCATGTAGCGCATGCCTTGTGTTTTATTAACGCATCGTATGAAGCCGCACTGTTCTGCAGATGTACACTGCGGCGGCACAGGCTTCAGCAGCGGCTTGGTCGGCGGTCTGGCTCTGGCCCAATCGACTCCCGCAAAGGCCTGAAATAGGGAACATCCATACACCCATCCATTACACTCCAGTGCTGCAACTTAACAACATATATACATACATACATACACGCCGTATACTGTACATAGATACAACATATATATATATATATATATATATATATATATATATATATATATATATATATATATATATATATTACATATGCTGAGCATATGTACAATGTCAGACGAGTTTGCAGGAAGAAAGCAAGCTCTTGTACTAGATGACCGGACAGTGACCTGACCCGCTGAGCTAGAGGTCAGGTTGTGTGCAAAGGATTGTTTTTAATAGAGGGTTTCTGTTTCAAAGAAGAGATTCGGAACGCATTTTCTCACGGCACTGGCCTTGGTGTAAACATCTTTTTACTGAGTTGTGTCCTTGGTTTCGGTATTCAGCCCAAGTCTATGAGATGTATAAATCAATAAAAAACAAGTCTAGGATTTCCTTTTGGTTTTCCTTAACATCGGTCGTTGTCCTCTGAATAAAAACCATGATCTCCTTCTGAAACTGGTTTTAAAGTCTTGGTCTTCGTGTCAGTCTATATCGTGGGCCCCGGTCTGGATATATAAGTACTGGTCTTGGCTTAATATATCACTCCCATGTCTTGTAGGTAATGACAATTTCAGTATGGTGTTGATTCGTTAATTCCCTTGTCCTTCTTCAGTTACCCAGTTTTATGTAGGCCATACACCCGATCCCTTGTGCTCCTTCTTTTCTAGCATCTTGCTCAATTCTGTTGTCCCATATCATAGTCAGTCTGGTTGTTCAACGAGCCATGTGTGTTTCATAGATTGCATGTTTCAAATAGATGATCACGCCCCTTGTTTATCACGTGAGCCAGTCCTCGTATGCTCCACGCAGACGCAATCGGTCCCACGCACCTGAACTCTGAACTACTGCGTGGAATTTTCGCCGCACCTACAGACGTAAATAAGCGTAACTGATCATCCGCGGCTGCAACGGATTCTTCTCACACCTCTACATGTCCATGCAGTTGTTCACGAGAATCTTTACATACAAAAAACATACTGTACATTGTATAGACTATGTATCTGATTTTTGTCGTCTAATCTGGAACAGAGCAGAGAAGCACACGTGCATACATGCTTGCATACATACATGCACGTACGTACATGCTTGGATATATATATATATGCATGTATATGTATGTGTGTATGCATATATATACTAAACTAAACCTGCTTTTATTTGAGTAGTGTTATTGAAGACGAAGGCGAATTGTTCATCTGATGGACTGCGGGGCGGTAAGCTGGAGTATATCTATTCTGCATCTGCCTTGTTGCTGTCTTTTTAGGGCACCATCTGCAAAGACTGCTGCACGTCCACCTTCTGCGGACCATGCGTTCTCTGCCAGATTGGGCGTGAACTGGACACGGCTGGCTGGCCCAAGTAATCGCCATGGCGACGACCCTCGTACTTCTGCTCTGCCTTGCGACGATGTCTTGTCTCGCTGGTAGCAGAAGAGACGCAGTTCGTCCGTTTTTCTTTTCTTTCTATCTTTGTTGTAGAACAGAGTTTGTATTAAGTTAACCTTGAGCCTTTATCGCTTCTTGCTTTATGACCGTAACGCGAGTTATTCTGTCCACCGAGAGACACTATGCGTAGTAGATCTGATCGTTTTGTGACGATGTGGTGGTTATCTTCAAACGTTTTGTTGCATAGTTCTAAAATCGGAGTTTCTTAGAGGAATGTTGCAAAAACTCGTATAGCACAGCATATCAGACAAATAACACGGCCTTCAAAAATCCAGCAACTGCTGGGAAGGCCATCTAACAGGAAGACTGTCAAGACAACAACCTGGCTGGCAGAGATAAAACCTGAATGTCAGGAAGACAACCTGACTGTCAGTGAGTCACGTTGATTGCCAGAAAGACAACTCAGCGAAACAATCTGACAGCAGACTGCAAGGTGAACAACTTACCTGTCAGGAAACGACTTTACACAATGACACACCGTCACTCTGGTCGAAGACTTGCTTGCAGAGGACTGCCAAAATGGCCAAAGAAATAACATCAGAAAAAGCGTGAGCCTAACCTATCTAGAACCTCACAGTTGCTAGAAAATATTTTTGGCAAATATCGAGAAGTTTGCGGCAAACAAGCAAGTTGGTTTGAACCAAGCCCATCATTTTTCCAGTGTTCAACAGTCTCGCTCCTATCAGATCGACTGGGTTTCGTCCTATGTGTACAACTGTACAAGTTAATGGTCCACCGAATGTTTGGAATTGTCTAGTCTGCAGTCTATCTCCTAAACAGTTGTAATGAAGGATTCACGACAATTCCAGCGATTCTTCTGAGAGCCGATCAACCGCTCGTAACGGGAGAAATCAAATGATGTTCCATTAAGATAACAATGCCTCACTACCTGTAATTACCACAAGTATTTAAACCGAATTACCTGATGATTTGCGCTTTGATAACCATCCTTACTTACATAGGATCAATTTAATTTAAGTTAACGTTCGTAGGCTAGAGCCTAGAGCTGTATACTTCGTGGCATGTATAATGTTCTTATTGAAACTTAGTAGTCCTTTAGGGATACCTTAGTCCGAACTTATGGGACTCATGTCTTGGTCAGCGATGTTGTGAGTTGTTTATCTTGAAAGTAGTGTTCAGCTGGTTAAGTAGTGTTCAGCTGATTAAGTAGTGTTCAGCTGATCATTGATATGATCCCGTGGTGCCTTCACTCGCTATGGTGCTGTAGTGTTTGTGCTGTAGTGTTTGTGCTGTAGTGTTTGTGCTGTAGTGATTTGTGTCGTGTGTTTATGGATTGCATTGTTAAACCTTTTTGTGCGGGCATTTGCAGACAGACATTAATAGTAATTGTAGGCTTCGGCTTGCCATTATTTTGGTTAGCTCTGGTATTAAACACACTCCCGTTCTTAATTAAGATAATCAATGTTAATATTCAAATCAACCTTCTATCGTTTTATTTCTGCTACAGAATTTAAGCAAAATTTCTACGAACAAATTTCTGTCAAACGACTTCTTTCTCTTACGAAACATCTCTTATTTGCGATTAATTTTCACGAATGGTTTTACAACAGGTATTGACCCAAACACTTTATCCTTTCACGATACGCATTTTTAGGCACTCAGCGTAATCTATGGGAAACTTCAGCAACTTTTGCAATTACGTGAAATTGTTCAGTTTTCTTACCATAAATCTTTGTGTAAGATGAAACTGGTTAAGTAAAGACTTGAATTTTTCAATTGTCTGAGACTAAGCATCGGCTTCTTTGGTAAGAGTTGATAAGTATCAAGTATCCAATTGCCAGACAATATTAAAACTGTCATAGAAGCGTTCAATTGTTAGTGCCTTGAATGTATTTTTACAGATTATATGTAGTCAATAGTCATTGTTAATTTTTGCAAGCTGTTGCTTAATTTTCTAATATCTTTATTTCAGAAGTAGTCTTTATTGTTGATTTTACACATCACTGCTGCTGTTAATAGTCTGCTACAATAACTGGGTCCGCCAGAACGCAGAAGCACTTCTGATTCCGCGTTCACCCTCGCTCCTAGTCATCCACAGAAGGCTGTCCTAGACGGCACAAGGTCGCCGATTCCCGACTCACTGTCATTCAACGTTCCGCGCTGCTGCACATTAACTACCTGCTGATGATTCCCCATTAACTGTCTACACACAATGTGGAAGACCTATCTGTCTAGTGCAGCACACTTATTTTTGATGCACAATTCGGTTGGGAAATATCAAGCAATACTTTCGGGAGTCATGTAAAACAAGCTGAGTTCATGGAACTAATATTATTGTAACTACTGCTAGATCAATCATTCTCAAAAACACATGTTAAGTGAGCTACGGCTTCATCAGAGTGGCTGGCTAACCAGTCACAATTTTCTGTAGGCTATATTGACAAGAGAAGCGTAGCTTTATTTCTATCATTAATCGGTTTTATTGCTTATTTAATTCCGATTAATGTCGATAATCAGCTGTCACTGAATTACCACTTTATATAACTGAACAATATCTGGGTATGTGCCTGTGAGTTATTATATCATGAACAGTCACACCCAACCTTTTCACATCATACATGGTCACTGCCGTATAATCATCTCGTGAGTATTCAACCGCTGAATATTCATGAGGTGATTCAGCAGTTGATTATTCATGACTATTAAGTAGTTTGGAATGTTGGCGTTAACCTTTGACGATCTTGTGACGACAGCAATCCTGTCCGACGGCTTAGTGGTGAAAAACATTTCGTCTGTTCATTCGACTATGCAGTCGCGACAGCACTCAGTTTGACATGGCAAGATTTGTCAGTAGGAGCGAGGGGTTCATATCCGCGGATGGGGTGCAATATTCAAGTAGAACACAAGAGAGGACCCACCAAGTTCCGTTCCAAGTGGAGGTTTTCGCAAACTTGGAACAGACTGGTACAGGAATTTCTCTTTGGCGGACTCATCATTTGAAGTTAACTAAATGCAGACTATTTAACGACAGTATTTTCAATATGCACAATTAGACTTAGCCTACGTCAGCAGCATGCTTCTGTTGAATCTATTCAGCCTTATCTTTGTCCTTTCCTTGTAGGCGGGGTACATGGTGATAATACAGTTGCCATCTCGGTTGAGATCCCAGTGGGTGTGCAAAATTGGCAAATTGGGTGTCGGGCAATAACCAACTATGTCCTATAGGAAAGGTGGCCGGATAGTCGGAATGGTGTTATGTTGCTCGCGACCCCAAATACACCGTGGAAGCTTCCAGAACTCTTCTGTCAAGTATTTTGATATGCTAGATAAACTGCAAATGCTTCTAATGTATGCCTGTTACGATTATAACGATGGTGTGTCATTTCTAAACAATAATATATGCAAAACTATTTATGTTTTCGAAATGGCCACTGTACTATGTGTACTGATTTACAGCATATCGGCACATTTTAATAAACCGTTGTGGCTTCTATTGTTTATATTGGGCAGAGAGGCATGGCATGCGTGTAAGCCTTACCAATCGACCAGCTTTGGAATAACTTGTCTGTATGAACGTTAAGGCAAAGAATGTGATCAGAGCATTAGCATGACATTTTGTGTGATATGTTAATGGTCATGTTCAAAATTGATGTCGAGAATTTGCTCTTTGTAGGACTTGATTTGTCATAAAGATGCTTTATAACTTGGCATTAAAATGACTTGCTTGTTCGGTATGATAACAATAAATACGGCGAGGAAAGAATTTGAAAATGTGTAAAAAAAACTTGATAAAACCGTTTAATTCTAAATGAAATTGGTCTCCTTAAAAAGTCATATTCATACGGCCTACTTAAGCCAGACCCTTGATTGGCTGGGGCAGAGGGGAATCTGGGTCACTGGCATGCTCAGCCGGGGCAGGCCAAATCCATTTGGAACGGGAGAAGTGAAACGAGTGGAATGTCATAAACAAGGCAATTGAACCTTGCTCTTCCGTTGGATCTGTTGGATGGAATGGAAAAGAGCTTGGGTCTTTAAAACCCTCTGTGTCAATGTAATAGCCTGCATGTTAGCCTGTAGAGCCGCCTTCATTTGCTACAGAATAATCTTTGTGCAATAGAAACAGTTGTTTGCCGAGTAGGCCTAAGTGATTTTGTTGCTAGACGAACATTGTTGTGTGTGCCACTAATTGTAACAGGTCTTAGTGTTTTTTCAATTAAACTTAAGTAATTAAAATGTTGTGCGAATTCTGATTACTACCTTCAGACGATGATGCTTTGCAACTCTTTGACCTTCCTGAGTTTGGTGCGCCTACGGTTGATGATTTCTGCGTTAGACGCTGGCACTAAATTAGCCTAATTATATAAAGCACCACTGGTTGCGATCAGCTAATCTAATCCAATGGCTTAATTATGCAACGGAAAATAATAGATGACGTTATAGGTCCATCATCTTTCCGTATCTGGTCGATTCCTGTCAGACTGGCGAGATACAATGACTGTCTTCATGCATGATTCGTCGAACTGCAAAGGTAGGTCGTAAGTCGAGAACGGAGTCACCACAGAGTTAACGGAACGGTAAGATTGAAGAAGGCATGCAGGACGATGTTCAAATTGAAAATATCGAAGCGCAAAAAGTTGACCCGCAAACATGAAGACCTCTATTAAAGTTGCCTCCTCATCAGTATAAATCTGTGATTACACTACATTACATCCACATCATTACCGTCATCAAAGTCCTCACCCTTGATCCCTGGGCTTACAGCCCGTATACCCGAACCAGGCATTTAAACGTTTCCTTGCGGTAGTCTCAGTCTTCTTGCGCTACCAGATGTAAGGTGGGACGGTTCTTAGTCGTCAATCCATTCTCTGCAATGTCTGTTCCTTCGTGTAATGTCCTCAATAATTCTGTTAACATGCTGGGTTTTGATTATTGCTGTAAAGTGTCTATTGGTAGACCTATAAGTTGAACGTGATCAACGTGAGGCGATTAAAGACCTCGCAACATGACAATAGGCCTATAGTTCTCAACAGCATGACAATAGGCCTATGGTTCTCAGCAACATGACAATAGGCCTATAGTTGTCAGCAAAATGGCAATAGGCATAAAGTTCTCAGCAACATGACAATAGGCCTATAGTTCTCAGCAACATGACAATAGGCCTAAAGTTCTCAGCAACATGACAATAGGCCTATAGTTCTCAGCAACATGGCAATAGGCCAACAGTTTTAGCGTTACAAACATCAGCCAACGTATTGGTCAGTGGTACCTCTACGAAGCGTAAACAAAATAAAATGATAGTGGTGATCAGATATTGGTGATGATGACGGCGACGATGAAGGCGACAACTACGACGACGACAGCGATGATGATGAACATTGGTCGACCTAAATAGTTCTGAAGTAGTGAAGGAGACGGTTTCCAATAGCAGCTTAACACAAGCAGCGTTAATTACCTGCTAGCGACAACACCTTCAACAGAGATTCGTTACTTTTATCGATTCTTTTGTCTGGTTTGAAGCAGACATTAAAAAGCTTCGTTTAAGACAAACCGATTGCAGTGATTTCTTATTAGCTGCCTCTGTCACAGTTGTGTCCAACATCCTAGTGAGGTGTTTGTTCTTCGTGATACTAACAAAGGGCGACATTCAAGCGTTCAGTTATCCTTGGCTAATTGTCTGAGGCTGATATTAGATTTAGACTTCCTCAGGATGGTTGCAATCTTGACAGAAAGACTATCCTTTTCTTTCGTCGACGAGGCGTCCTTCTCCTTCTTTTTACCCTTTGCTTTTCTCCTTTCCTTCTTCGGCGAATCCTCTGCCATCTCGTCCTCACCGTCCGAATCGTCACTCGTCGAACTCGGCAGAGGAGTGGCGCACTTGATCAGCTCGTTGACTACGTTCATGTCATTCGCCAGATCGGCCAGATTGCTGAGGATCGAAGGGTCCTTGCCGATCTTGTTGAGCCTCTGCGCTGCCACTCCTTCCATCGTTCTTCGCATCAGTGGATAGCGTTCGAGGACCGACGCAAAATGTTCGACGGACAGTGAGAAGAGGTTGCAGTAGGTCTCCGCTCGCACACTCGCCATTCGCTTGCTGTTCGCCAGCAAACAGATTTCTGGAAACGAAATCAGTTGATAAATCAGATAGACCAAACGCTGGAGAAAGTAATTAAGAATTAACTTTCAGTCATTTAATTTAACTCAGCGATAAGGCTGGAGCCCAAGGCTGTATTGTATATTCGTTTATTCAATCAAACAGCTGTCTAAACGCAGCTGTTAACATAACTTAACAATAAATTGAAATCTACACTGAAGTACCAATAGGCCCTACTCCGAACGATGATCCTATAGGTCTGTAGTCGAAAGTTTGATCCTACGTGATCTGTTTCTGAGTCTCTACCTTCGAAGTATGATCATAAGTGACCCATACCTTCGAAGTATGATCATAAGTGACCCATACCTTCGAAGTATGATCATAAGTGACCCATACCTCCGAAGTAGATATGTATGCATCTGGACTTTCATATTTTTGTATTTTTGGAATCCCTCAAAAGCGAGGTATGATCCTAAGTAATCTGTACCTCCGAACTATGATCCTAAGTGAACTATGTATACCTTCGAAGTATGATCCTAAGTGATTTATACCTCCGAAGCATAATCCAAAGTCTGTATATCAAAAGTATGATCCTATAAGTGATTATACATACGAAGTAGATCCTAAGTAATCTATACATCCAAATTATGTTCCTAAGTAATTTATACTTCCAAATTATGATCCTAAGTAATCTATACCTCCAAAGTATGATCTTAAGTTATCTATACCTCCAAAGTATGATCCAAAGTCTGTACATCAAAAGTATGATCACATAAGTGAACCATACCTCCGAAGTATGACCTAATTGAACTACACCTCCGAATTATGATCCTAAGTAATCTGTAGGCCTACCTCTGAAGTATGATCCTAAATTAAATATGCCTCCTAAGTTTGATCCTAAGTGATCTATACCTTCGTAGGATGATCCTAAGTGATCTATACTCCGAAGTATAATCTTAACTTAGTGATCTATACCTTCGAAGGATGATCCTAAGGGTTCTATACATCCGAAGTATAATCCTAAGTGATCTATACCTCCGAAGTATGATCCTAAGGGATCTATACCTCCGAAGTTTGATCCTAAATGATCTATAACTCCGAATTATGATTGATCCCAAGTAATCTATACCTCCGAAGTATGATCCGTCAGAGAGGCTGGTGGCGACCTCTCCGTTCTGCGTGATGACGTCAACAATTCCCTCCTGAATGAAGTACATTTTCGTTCCGATGCTTCCCTCGCGGATGATGTAGTCACCTGGCTGGAACATTTCGTAACGAAGATTCGTCACGACGTCCGTCACGAAGTCAGGATCGGCATGAGCGAAGAAGGGGACAGAGGCGACGAGGGCACGGCAGTTGTAGTTGATGATCTCCTGTTCCAGAAAGTCACAAAAACTCCGTCAGAATTAGCGCCATTGTTTATAACAACATTCACGCCTTCTAAATTTCTATAGGATACAATAAATTCGATTTAAACGATAATTCTATCATAATTGTGGTTCTGCAAGTCAGACGACCAGTCAGCTATAGCAAGCCAGCCAGTCGCTCAGTCAGTAAGTCAGTAAGTTAGTTAGTCAGTCAATCAGCTAGCCAGCCACTCGTTCAGTCAGTCAGTTAGCCAGCCAGTCAATCAATCAGCTAGCCAGTCAGTCAGTCAGTTAGTCGGTCATTTATTCAGCTAGTCAGCCAGTCGGTCATTCAGTCAGCTAGCCAGCCAATCAGCCAGCTATCTAGTCAGTCAATCGGTTAGTCAGTCAGTCAACTGGCCAGACATTCAGTCGGTCGCATCCGTCTATTGTGATGTTCGTTTTAGAAGTGAACCTTTCTGAGGCATTCGTTGACTTCGGCCAGAATACTCGTCTCATCGAACATCTTGCCTTGGTAGCGATGCTCGTAATAGTCGGCTATCTTGCGACGCATATTCCTCGGAAGCTTGCGATATGTCATGTACTCCTCGACCTGTTTAAACTATACACCAGAAAGACTATGTCACAACACGAATCGCTTCAAA
>OY744608.1:32504653-32524653 GCA_963556255.1 Allolobophora icterica | reverse complement strand
GTGGCATATGGGTCGGTTGGAAAACTTGAGGCGAGTAGTGAATCGGGGATGGGTGAGATTGAGATATAGAAGGAGACTCGGGCAAAGCGGGGTGGCTGGATGGTGAAGAGTTCGCGAAGGTACTTGGGTCTGAAGTATTGTAGGCGGTTGTAGGTTAACGATAGGGCATTGAAGTGGATGTGCTCAGGGATTTTCAGCCAGTGGAGTGATTTAAGGACGGCAGTGACGGGAGTTTATGTACAGTATGTATATATGCATGATTAATAATATGTCCATATGTACGTATGTGTGAATGTATGTATGTGTTTAGGTATGTGTTTATGTATGTATTTATGTATGTATTTGTGCAAGCGCGCACGCGCGTAGGCCAGGCTAGGCCTACGTGGATATACCTACAGTATTATAAGCGCATCATATATAGTGCATCACGAAAGCGATGCTTACGTATGCTAGCCTCTATATGTAGTGCTAGAGTTGTTTAAAACAAGAACTTCATCTGCAAGTAAGATAGGGAAATATCGTACCAAGCCCTATCACCGTCAACATATACTTGAGGTTATTGTGCTTAATTAGGTAACTGTTCAACAACAATTATTATAGACAACAGAAGAACAAAGATTCCAACAGCTGCGAAGATATCAAAGCTGTCTAATAATGTGTCATATGAGATTTCAGTTCCGAAACGATAGATTTGCATTCACAGTGACAACTGCATCGCTACGGACTTAGTTGCGTTGCCCTATATATGCATGGTCTTAGCCATTCATTCGGTGCCAGTAATATATCTTAATAGCTCTCAACCAAAGCCATATAAGGGACAATTCGGTGCAAATAAAATGACTCATTGTATAAGAGTAAAGCGAAAAAGAAGATTTGGCTTTAACCTTTTATAATTATGCGCAAGTACTATAAAACAATAATTGTGCATAGAAGAAGTGTCATATACACATATATTAGTTATACAACATACATATATATATGTATATATATATGTGTGTGTGTGTGTGTGTGTGTGTGTGTGTGTGTGTGTGTGTGTGTGTGTGTGTGTGTGTGTGTGTGTGTGTGTGTGTGAGTGCGCGTGCGTGCGTGCGTGCGTGCGTGCGTGTGTGTGTGTGGTTGATTGTCTGGCGTCTTCCAGTCCACTCGCCTCTCAGCGAATGATTGAATAGATGAAAACGATTATGTGATTGCACATGTTTGCGTTCTTCTCAACGATCTCTTTTTCTGTCTTTATCGCAAGCAAACACCCAACTACAGGTCCGCTTAATAATCTAATGCACAGCCCATATAACTTAAAATAGAATGTAAGCTAATAAATGGCAATTTCTCTGAGTTCTGTCAGGGTCGTATATAGGGCCTACTAGGATAACTACCTTACTCGCATGAAGCGCTCATCTAAATTATTCATCCGGAAGATACATGTAACTCAGCTCAAATCCGTTTCCTGTAGATGTCTTATACTTATTGAATAAAAAGTCCATCTTACTTACTTGGCCAATGTCCTTCAATTCAGATGAACGTTAACCAGACGAAATGAACAGAAAAAATAAACAGATTAGACAATCAACCAATTAAATGAAATATATATATATATATATATATATTCATTCATTCATTTAAAGAATTTATGTAGCGCCTTATCAGTTGTGGTCAGATTCAACGATATACACTTAGGAACATGCAGGTGACGTTGCAGCTTTAATGAGGAGAAAAGTAAAGAAATTTAATTAGATAAATTTAGAGTGCAGTGTAACACTGCAGCGTTACACTGCAGCGTAACACTGCAGCGTTACACAGCGCTACGGCTCAACATTACTACATCTTATACTACGCAAGGTATAGTAATGTCGAGCCGTTTAAGATGAGAAAGCAGAAGCACGAATCTTCATTTCTTAGTCATTGTTTTTGGATTTAAGGAGGCACCCGTGTTAAAGACGATGACCTCAAAGGTACATATAGTTCTAGAGTGTGATCTGTTGCATTGTGATTTCTGTTGTATCTAGCAAATTATGCAGCGCATCTTCAGAACAAACTACTCAGAGGTGCTTCCAGCTTCCAACCCGATGACAAAGAAGCCACGAGTCTAGAAGAAGCGAACCCCAAAGGCAGTGATTCTGATCACACGGTCTTCGCACGTGCGGGCCTTGTGTACAGTGTACACCTGCCACGCCAACGTCTTACAGTATTGGGCTTGTATGCATCAGTTACACTGGTTAAGGTGTCGTTTGGTTGACAGAAACCGAAGCAAGTGGAAGAGGCGGATATGGCGGAGATTTCGCGGATCCTTCTCTCTTCCTCTGCCATTCCTCTTCCCGCTGCTTTTCCCACTGCTCTTGAATAAACAGACGCAAGCCACGGGGTAACTCTAATCGCTCACGACGATTCCAACGCCGCTCGCTCAAGCATCAACACTCAGCAACATATACAGACGGACCTTTGTTGTTGATGCCGCCGGCAGAGTCAGTGCTCATAGTATCCCACTTAGGCAAGGAAAGGCAACGACAACAGCCGGATATCTGAGGCACATCTCGATTGGAGGTATACGATCGACCTGGATTGTTAGAACTTCTTAGAGATAAGCATCGACGTATCTGTCTGCGTCTATCTCTTCAACGCCCTTCCACTGCCTCTGTGTCTCTGCCTCTCTGGCTCCTTTTATCTCTGCCCCAGTCTTTCCGAACAAGTATCTGTCTCCGTTTCGGGGTTTGTTTAAATGTTTCAGTCAGTCAGTCCATTATTCAGTCAGTCAGCCAGTCAGCCAGTCAGTCAGTCAGTCAGTCAGTCAGTCAGTCAGTCAGTCAGTCAGTCAGTCAGTCAGTCAGTCACCCAGTCAGTCAGTCAGTCAGTCAGTCAGCCAGCCAGCCAGCCAACTAGCCAGTCAGTCAGTCAGTCAGCCAAACAGTCAGTCAGTCAGCCAGCCAGCCAGCCAGCCAACTAGCCAGTCAGTGAGTCAGTCAGTCATCCAGTCAGTGAGTCAGTGAGTCAGTCAGTCAGTCATCCAGTCAGTCAGTCAGTCAGTCACCCAGTCAGTCAGTCAGACAGTCAGTCAGCCAGCCAGCCAACTAACCAGTCAGTCAGTCAGTCATCCAGTCAGTCAGTCAGTCAGTCAGTCATCCAGTCAGTCAGTCATCCAGTCAGTCAGTCAGTCAGTCAGCCAAACAGTCAGTCAGTCAGTCAGTCAGCCAGTCATCCAGTCAGTCAGTCAGTCATCCAGTCAGTCAGTCAGTCAGTCATCCAGTCAGTCAGTCAGTCAGTCAGTCAGTCAGTCAGTCAGTCAGTCAGTCAGTCAGTCAGTCAGTCAGTCAGTCAGTCAGTCAGTCAGTCAGTCAGTCAGTCAGTCATCCAGTCAGTCAGTCAGTCAGTCAGTCAGCCAGCCAGCCAGCCAGCCAGCCAGCCAGTCAGTCAGTCAGTCAGTCAGTCAGTACACGACCTGCCTGGGTTGTTGGAAATTCTAAGGAGTAACCGTCGATTTATCTCCCTGCATCTCTTTCCTAAACATCTTCCCTGTGGTTCTGTGTCTCTCAGTCACTCCGGATGCGTCTATCTTTGTTTCGGGCTTTTATTTTTCTCTGTATCCCGATCGATCTATGTTCTTGCAACTTTTGTTTTATAGAATGTTTATACTCCAAGGTCTCTCTTTCTCTCTCTCCCGGGTTCTGTCTTCCTTATCTCTACGCATCTAAATGTTTGCCAATCTATCTGTTTGCCTATCTATATGTTTGCCTATCTGGCCGTATTCCTGATAATTATAATCTGCGTCGCTTGCAACAGCATCCTTTCCCACATTGTCCTGCTATTCAACTGCACACGCCACAGTCTGCAGCACACACTCTAACAACTCGGTGAATCAACAGTGCCAACTGCAGTTCAGTGCATAAAGAGAGAGGCCAACCACTGGTGCACCATGCGCGAACTACTCGAAGCCAGCTACGTAACCATTTACTATTAGTTCACATAGTTTCACTAATGACTAGATGTATTTTCAGACAGATAGAGTGCAGCTCGTTCTCTGCATTGCTCAGTTTGAAACTTAACATATAAAGCAGGATATGAATGTGCATAGCATCTTTCATAAACCTCTTATCGGCGCTGATAATAATCGCCGGTGATGTTCGACTCTGTTAACACAAACGACTCACTGAAAAGTTCCCATTTTCAGTCTGTTCCCGTAAAGTCTGACTTATTTAATCATTCGTACTTCACCTCAGTATTTATTCCGAACCTGAAGTCTCTCTAAATACATGGCATTTTCGATGTGTAGGTCATGCCTATTTCAACAGTATCAGATTCGGTCAATACGGCGACAACCTATCATTCAGTGCCGCATCGACTCTACTCCGTTCCTTTCTCCTGACGCTCCTTGACTACTGCAATTCCATCGTTGCTCGCTTCCAACTTTTCCGTCAGCTTTCATTCTGAACTGTGCCGCCCGTCTAGTAGCCATTTAATCGAAATTCTCTCATATTTCAGAGTGTGTAGGATATATGCTCCACTGGCTTCCTGAAGCTCTTGGACCGGGCCTTGTTGACCAGATCCACCCTGGCATATAATATACGAGACTTGAGATCTCGACGTCCCTGGCTTCCAAATTTCAGCGAAAGAAAACCGCGCACTGTCATGCACAAGTCTCTACTTTTGAAACAGTCTTCCTGTGACTATCCGTATTATATCTTTTATGTCTCCCAAGTTACATTCTATTCGCTTGTTAAAACACACATTTTAAAATACCTTAGACAGCCGTATGTTCTTAAGAGCGTTCTGTAAAGTCGAGATAAATATATAACCTTATTAGAAGAATTGAAGACAGAAGAATGAAATTAGATTATGTCGTACATTTACAATTGACAGAATAATTCAGTCGGACGACCATTTACTAAACTGACTGAATGAGTGACAGACTGAATGACTTATTGACTTAATGCCTAAACGACCGACTGAATGACTTATTGACTTAATGCCTAAACGACCGACTGACTGACTTATTGACTTAATGCCTATACGGCTGACTGACTGACTGACTGACTGACTGACTGACTGACTGACTGACTGACTGACTGACTGACTGACTGACTGACTGACTGACTGACTGACTGACTGACTGACTGACTGACTGACTGACTTATTGACTAATCGAAGATGGAAATGATGCAAAGAACGTTCGAATAAACGAACACGCGCAGAGACGAGTCAATCAATAAATTAATGATCCATTGAATCGATGAATAGACGAGACGGACCAGACTCACCTCCTGCCATTGGCTGATGTACCTGACGAGCCGAGAAAGACGCAATAAGCGCAGCAGACTGAGAAGCTTCACCAACCGAAACATTCGCAGCGCACGACCTGCGCAGAACGAACAAAAATCACACAGATATCGTCATTTCTTCAGAGGAGAAAACTGCAAATTTAACTTGCATGAACAATCCACGAGTTCACTGATGTTCGTAAACGTAATCGTAATTGTAGGATCCAAATTTCCAAAGCGCTACTCTATAGCTAAGCGCAAAGCACCAGCTTATTCACGAGCGCTTGGTCTCTACCATTATTGTATACATGTATACCTGTTGTCATCTCTTGTTTAAAAGTAGATTTGTGAATCTAATCTAATCTACTCAGTGCTTTTTTCTATAAAAAAAAGGTTCTGGAAAGGCGGAACTGAACAATTATGGAAGGGTTAAATAGAGGGAACTGAACAATTATGGAAGGGTTAAATAGAGGGCGAAGCCCGAGAAAACAGAGGTCGGGTTTTTTGGAGGGATCTCGGTTAGACCCTACCCAAGAAAAAAGTATTGACATTTGCATTAACTAAATTATTGTTTTTATTAAAATGACTAAATTATTTTGTAATAGCTGAAAATAGGTGCCGGAACGCCTTTCCGGAGCGTTCCTGCAGAAAAAAGCACCGAGTCTACTGATTTCTATTATCTACAGCGTCATTACCATATTACATAGAGCATCAATTGATGGTCGCTTCTAGTGCAGTTGAATTGATAATCCGTAAGAGAATCTATGGCACGCCGAAATCCAGTAATTCAGAGAAACAAGAAGTCGATGAGTTTTAAGATTAGTTTTCGAGAACATCGGAGAACGCCCAGAACAAGGGAAAATGAATATCAAAACTTAAGACCATTCATTAAGAACATCCGAGAACTCAAGAGTGTTCTGATGCGGTGCACAACGAGAATCAGAGTATCCGTTGATCGATTGCTATATTTGTTCGTGTGAGGAGTGAGCAAGACTGATTTCATTCCTTGTAAAGAATTAGATAGATTTTAAAATGAAATATCTGCTCGATGGGTAGCCAGTATAATGAATCAAATATTGACGAAATATGCTCAATTTTTCCGGGTTTTCTTTACGGCTCTGGTCAGAGAAAATTTTGAACCATTTTGTAGTCTCGTTTCGCAATACCGATGAGAAGTGAGTTGTATTAGTGGAGTCGGTAACAAAGCAGAGCAGTTGCCAATTTAACCAAGACAGTTTAAGGCAGGCATCTAAGATCTGACTATACAAATATCCCGTATGTGAAAATGATTTGCATGTGGTTTTGACATGATTAGAAAAAGACACGCTGGAGTCAACAGTTATGCACAAATCATACGGAACAATCGCGACAGTCAGTTGCCCGTAACTGAACGAAAGGCAGCCAGTCAGCTATAAGAGTTGTTGAATTCTGCCTAGAAGGAGGAATGTGGTCTTAGAAGGATTCAGAAGAAACTTGTTCAGGGGCTTAAGTTTTGTCTAGAAAGTTAGGGGTACTAAATTTCACATGGTTTCCCCCTCGCGACTGTTAAGAAATTATAGCGGCGTCGATTTTACGCCATGTCAAATAAATATAATAATAATAATAAAAGTGAAGGCGATGATGATGATCACGATGATGATGTTAGGCTATTGTTTTGAGTCTTAGTGGCTCAAATGAAAGCCTTCCTCCGAGATAAAACATTTGGGCATTGTTTCTTTTGGGTATGAAAAGTCGGTACGGTAACCTCCAGTCCAAAAATTGAGGGTACGTCAATTACGCCGATGAACTTGTTAGACCATCCAAGACTGAACATCACCCAATGCAGAAGCAACTAGGCCTACTTTAGCAGCAAAATTAGACGAGGAGCTGTTGAATGGAAAAATATATGGGTATAATCGGCATGCATTTGGTAGTCTAGACTGTAGAGAGCTTTCTGTAAGAAGTGAGCCGAATGGAGTTGTGTATAATGTAAACAGGAGCGACCCAGAGAGAGAGACAGACAGACAGACAGACAGACAGACAGAGACAGAGACAGACAGAGAGAGAAAGAGAGAGAGACAGACAGAGAAAGAGAGACAGAGAGAGAGAGACAGAGACATAGACAGACAGACAGACAGACAGACATACATACATACAGACATACAGATAGAGAGCCAAAGAGACGGAGAGAGACACAGAGAGACACAGAGAGACCCAGACAGAGACAGAGAGAGACAGACAGAGATAGAGACAGAGACAAAGAGCGAGAGCGAGGGAGCCTTGTGGAAGTTCACAAGCCAAGAAGATTGTCATCGAAGTGGTTTGGTTGGTACAGAGTGATTGAGTACGAGGTTGCAAGTAAGAAGCAAACCAATTGAGGACAGGATCAGATCATCAGAATTGCCGAACTAGTGTTCGATGTGATAATGTAAATACTATGCTATGATCGACAGTACAAAAAGGCAGAAAATGAAGTAAAATGAGAGCAGTTACTATTCATTTACCCACGGGGTTGAACGGTAAGTAGTGCAGTCTCAGTGGAATGGTATTTGTCGTAGAATCGATGTTGTACCTTAGGTCAAATTGAGTTCGCATGTCAGATGTAAAAATCTACTTTCTTACTTACATATATACTACTGTTGTATATAGGCCAATGTATATATATACACACACATAGCATCATTCGCAGTGGAGTTGGTGTAAACAAATGTTGGTCTATATTAAGAAGTCGATCAATGCATGCTACGCTCAGTGTATACGAATTGAACTCCAGGGAGGTGGAAGACTGGAAATCGAGAGATTAAGATCTTCATTATGGAACATCGCGGTGGTCGTACGTAGCCGACATGTGATGCATTGGTATTCTGCCTGCATGGGTGTTCGAAGGAGGAGAAGGAGTGGCACTGGAGATAATATTAAGCCAAACAGGTGATGTCAGTTGTGCGGGAGAATCGTTCTGTCGAATTATCCCAGTTGTTGCTGTTGTTGTTGCTGTTGTATTCCCTCTTCAGTCAAAAGATCTAACAACATTGGGATAGATGTACACATAGATAGCTTGTAAAGGCGCTCAATAAAAGGATTTATTGCCTTATACGATTTATTTTAATTGGTCTAAAGTTAGTCTACATATTTGAAAATGAGGTTCGACTGAGATGCGTTCAAGTGCATTGAATGGGATCTAGTCGAAATAGATCGAATCGGAACCGATAAATGATAAACCGTATCATTATATTATGTGAGATGACAAAAGGCTATTAATTGAATTGATTGGATATGTTATCCTACATGACATGACGCGGCAAGATGACACCAGCTACGATCGATTTGTCAGTTGAATTAAGAGATGCGATTGTTTGTCAGGTGATGGTACAGTTCAATCCACGCCAGGACAGAAAGATTTCTAATTTTTTTACGCTAGAGCACTGTAGTATTTTTGGTTTTGAACTGAGTACATCAAAATTAGAAGGGGAGAAGGGACTGGTCACCTGTTCTCATGCGCCGAGACTAAGAAAATGATGACGTTAGAAGCCATTTCTGTCCCACTGGATTGACTTAAGAAACACTCTCTGTTCTTTTCTCTTCTTTCTCTGTTTTTCTTCTGTTTTTCTTAGTTTTTTCCCTTTCTTCCTCTTTCTCCTCTTCTTGTTTATTCTTCTCCTCGTCTTTTCCTGACTCATCAAATTGCAGCAATTCGTTCAATCAACGCATTTAAAAGGACCTGTGAGAAGTCCGTTCAGCAGAGCAGACGAGGAGATCATATGGTGTTATGATGCCGTGATCTGTTATGATGAAGATGTTTATCTAACCTGCGTGGATGAGTTGGATGGAGCTGGCATCTGGTGATAAGATGAGAATGATGTAGTCAAGTGGAAGCGAGCTGATCAGATCCAGCAGAAACCACGTCTTCAGATAATGTTTCGCTATGTCTCTCGGCTCCAGAATTATGTCGTCCGCAAAGTTATCGGCTATGATGCCTACAAATGCGAATACAATCTCTAACTTAGTCCATTATGTGATTCATGTGAACATGTCACGGGTGAATAAATAAAGACAGCTGTCTTCTAGGCAGTGTTTAATCTAGACACCTTTGGGGGGGGGGAATTCCACCCCCAGGATTTATGTTTCCCCGCCCCCCAGAGGCCAGCAATATTTTAATGTAGACACCTTTTGGGGGGGGGAAATTCCCCCTAGGATACATGTTGCGCTTCCCCCACCACCAGAGACGAGTAAACGAGTAAACGAGTAATATCAGAATAAAATTACAAAATAAGATATATAAAAGAGAAAAAAAAGTCATCAACTTTTTTAGATGCAATTCCCAAAAAACGTCGTTGGACGTTGGAACACGGATGAAATTTCCCACAAAAAGGTCGCCCTTGTTGGTTCCCCCCCCCCCCGACAAACCTTGTTTCCCCCTCAGAAGAGGGGGACTAGATTAAACACTGCTTCTAGGAAACCGAGTGGTCGGTATGCGACCTTTCTTTCTCGTTCTCGGCATATGAGGGCTGCATGGTTCCTCTTCCTTGCAGTCTTAATGATGTAATTAGGGTCATGTGAATGTGGCTGATGTTTATCATTCGGAAACAATAAATTAACATGTTTACATCAGGTGTGGACTGAGTCAAGGCAGAATCGCAAAGAAGACAAGACACGGTGTGTAGAACACTACAACCGATCGCTTAGAGCATTCGCTGTGTATCGTGGGGAGTATGGGTCCGAGTCTCCTCCACCTCTGAAACGGTTACTGTGGGGACCTTCAGCAAGTCCTTCGTTCGCAATTGCTCAGCGCCATCGATTGATGCTTGGTCATTAGATATAGTGGTGCTCAATAAATGCGTAACAATAATAATGCGTAATAATAATAATAATAATAATAATAATAATAATAATAATAATAATAATAATTATAATAATAATAATAATAATAATAATAATAACAATAACTACAATAATTAGACAGATTGGGTTCGTCACCGAAACGAGATTCAATATCAAGACGCAGCTTTGCAAGATACAATACACGAGTTCAACTGCTCAGTTTTTCAAGACATAGTCAAGAAAAGCAATTTTGTTAAAGAAAAATTACGTGATACACGCGAACGGCTGAAAATACCCCCACTAATCTTACGGTTTCTGCTCCTGTTAATACATCAGAGCAAGAGGCTACATATTACAATTTGTCTAAACTGTATCAGGCTCAGGATATAAAGCCATATTTAATGCATTGTCATCATCTAAAATTATTTCTCAATTCAATAGAATTCATTATAAAAACGTTAACTTCTGGAGACTTTATATCTAGAAATCATCGTGGAACAGAATTGTTGTGACAAAACTGAGAAAGAACAGACGAATATGGGAAGAAGACAAATGGTAAGGACCGGACCAGAGAACATGTAGAAAGCCATTAACCACACAAAGCTTCTGACTGTACACAGCATCAGGGGCGTCTATCCCCCTAAGTCACTGGAGCAACTTCCCCTTTCTCCCTTCTTATTCCCCTTTCCCTTCCCCCCCAAATGGTGACACACACACTGACAGATCCCCCCTATTTCTTGGATGGAGCATTTGCTCCAAGGTTTCTATGGTGTAGACGCCCTGCACAGTATCTATGATGGAACAGAAGACCGGCAAATAGCAAACGACCGACGACAGCACAAAACATTTACGACATAGGACAGAATGTGTTCGCGTTGTTAATTCGGCTATTTGGATAAATTCGAATCATCCCTTGGGTCTGTCGGTAGATGGCCACGCGTCGGTTCTGCCTGGCTGAGTCATCATGAGCGGTATCTGTTATCCTCGGTCTGCAGAGCTCTGGTCACTGGAGACTTACAGCAGATAGAAACCTATTGCTGTCCATTATGGCACAGATATATATTTTGGGCTCCCTTGTTGACCAGAATGTCAGCAATTTCATTCCCATAACCTGAACCTAATAGCTGGATAGCCTGTGGATCAGAAGCCGATCCATCGGGTGGGGTAGTGGCAGCCGAGGATTTTTAGATTGGGGTTAATCCCCAGGAATACCAACCGTGTTAATGGGAAACCTATTCAGATGTTTGTGTAACTAATTTGTGCATTTACTGTAATTTAGAAGAAGATTTCATCTTATGGCATTGATGACTGTCCATGGAACACCAAGCCTCTCCACTTTCAGGGTCAATGCAGACTCAAGCTTGAAGGTTTAAAAGGTTTCCTGATATTGAATTGTTGTGATCGTTTGGCTTATCAAATTTCAGTTATTAGATGTAAGATATGTAATACATTTGCCGTAGTTTTACCTATGCGCATTAACTGTCAATGAATCAACAACAATTCAATAGTAGGCCTAAGAACAAGTCCAAGCAGATAATATTAGAGGATCTTGGGCGGTCAGCCACTTGGAGGTGTTTTTAGAGGCAAATTTAAACGATTTAGAGGATGGACTATACAACTCTTGATAATAATAATAATAATAATAATAATAATAATAATAATAATAATAATAATAATAATAATAATAATAATAACCGACACGGATGAGGTGTAGCCGTTCCAGAAACATAACACTTTTAATTTATAAGACCTTGGGGGAATGAAGTACCTCAGGGCAAAAAAATAATAATAATAATAATAATAATAATAATAATAATAATAATAATAATAATAATAATAATAATCTTCGTTTAATATCTTCAAACTGACAATAACGCAGTATGATTACAAATCAATATGAACGGATGATCACAAGTTATTACAGGAGTCGAATTTGACTGTACACGGCAGCCATGTAAGGCGCCCATCACGTCCTACATCTCATTTTAACAACGCGCCATCTCGCGAATGAAAGGCTGAGTGGACCTAAATTTGCTTCACAAGGACTGTGCTAAGTTTGGTATATGACTGAGAAAAATTTCTTCACATAAAGAAATAAAGAATGTACTCTAGAGATGGCTATTTTGGGAAACACTGAGCCAAAATTGTCGGGCTTTTTTTCTCCTATGACCGTCATACTCGCACCGCCGCTGGGTGGAGTCAGAAGATAGACTGTTTCTGTCCCGATGTTTCACTAGTAAGGTTTTGAAGTTCTGAACTAAAACATGGACAGAAATCAATCGTAATGATTAGTGGTAAAGACGGTTGTTATTTCAAAGAGATCCAGCATAGCAGGTCTCGTTGTATAACATATACAAGGCCGACGTTGTTGTCTCAGTTGCTAATGTCTGTGCTTCAGTCCAAGTCCTTGATTTAGATCGGCATAAAAAGAAACGTTTTGCTTTGATTTTTCCAAAAGATAGCTGCACTGTTAGACGATAAGGGCTTACTGTCTACTTTTGGTCAGGTTAGATAAGATGATGTTAGGTAAGAGGAGATTAGGCAACGTAACTAAGGTAAGAAAAGCAAGGCAAGGAAAGACTTGATACGCATTAGAATTCGAAATGTGGGAGCAGAGCTGAAAGGAAAATCTTATGCTGAACTTCATACCCTTAGCTATTACTACAATATATTATTCACAGAATGAACAACGATTAAACCATTAGACAATTTAGTGTGACCTCATATCAAGATAATTTAGAGTTAAATATTTATATTGTGGTAAATACCAGTTACTGAACGCAAAAATTCATACGAATTCTATTGTAACACGATTAAAACTGTAAATGGGTATTTTAATTATCAACAGAGTTTTAGTTGAGGTCAATATTTCAAATGAAATTGCAACTACTGCTACTTCTTTACTGCGGGATATACGGTTTGCCTTAAGAAACAGATTTTCATAAAGGGCCT
This sequence comes from Allolobophora icterica, assembly GCA_963556255.1. NCBI lineage: Eukaryota > Metazoa > Annelida > Clitellata > Crassiclitellata > Lumbricidae > Allolobophora > Allolobophora icterica. Next base: position 32,511,658 of record OY744608.1, on the reverse strand, counting down.
ACACAGTCTATATTTCAGCAGATTGAAAGAACTGTTAATTTAAAGTAATTGGCAATTCAGTTCTTAAATTTCATAATTTATTTACTTTAAAGGCACCGTCAACGAAATCCAGGCTCATTTCTTTCTTATTTATGTAACCGTGCTGGAGCGCCGTTGTGAGTTACTTAAAGGGCGCTATACAAAGTGCTCTGATAGATAGATAGATAGATAGATAGATAGATAGATAGATAGATAGATAGATAGATAGATAGATAGATAGATAGATAGATAGATAGATAGATAGATAGATAGATAGATAGATAGATAGATAGATAGATAGATAGATAGATAGATAGATAGATAGATAGATAGATAGATACATACATACATACATACATACATACATACATACATACATACATACATACATACATACATACATACATACATACATACATACATACATACATACATACATACATACATACATCCATACATACATCCATACATACATACATACATACATACATACATACATACATACATACATACATACATACATACATACATACATACATACATACATACATACATACATAAATTTCTTTGAAACCCTCCCTTTGTAGATGCCCATAACATGGTGCCTAGGAAAATAGATTGAATCCGCCTCCGTCGTGGTTACTTGTTTCATTGGATATTGCAATGGATGCTCAATTGCTCATGCGTAAGCGTCGCACGCCTTCGCTTGCGTCGCTAATGCAAGCAGAACTCTAATTATCCAGTAATACGTAAACTAAATCTGTTTTAATTAGGCAGTCGGCTGCTTATTCGACTGATGATTGAATCCTTGATTAACTCTTTCCGCTACTTGTGGTGATAAGCCGCATTCTGTCACGATCCATCGCAATGATCAGATCGATGAACGACCTCTGAACCAGATGCATGTATCAGACTTCACCGAGGATGCGCTTGCGACAGGGCGTCTGAATGCCAACGCCCTTCTGTGTTTGTCATGTTTTTCCCTGAGTTTTGGCTGACAGCGACTTCGCGAATACATTAGCTGGATGATTAAGTTGTCTAGTCTGTTGGTCATCGATATGTCTCGAAGTGGCGCCATATTAATTCATGATTACAATTACAACTGGAATTGTTAATGGGTATATGGTTCCAGAGCATTCTGCCGTGACCATTCTCAATGGTCAACGCGACGGCTGACCTTCGAACCACGGAGATGCGACTCATTTCCAACATAATACGAGTCTAGGTAATGACGATCTATCTAAATGGCCAAAGCGTTGACCGACCTCTGAATCAGAGATACATGAGACTCTGCCATCATAATGTCGGCGTTGGGTTCGTTGTTTCCGTGAAGCAAAGGCAGCGACCGAATAAAGCCACACAATCGGACCTCGCCTGCTGTTTACTCCTGCTGCTGCTGCTGCTGCTGCTGCTGCTGCTGCTGCTGCTGCTGCTGCTGCTGCTGCTGCTGCTGCTGCTGAAAGAGGGAGGGAGAGATCACAGATGACGGCAATTATCGATGAAGTGCGTTTCATTTCGGTGAACAACGCCAAACCGAAACAAATTTGCGTGATTACAGTCAATCAAGTCCGACGCCAAATGATTTAGAATATCGACCGTCCGGTGGGGGGGGAGGGGGAGCCACGTCCCGTTGGGTAAAGATTAAGGGTAGAGCACGGACGTCGAGACAATAAAAAATGGAGGAGAATCTCAAACACGATGGCATTTAGCCAACCAGTTAAAACCGTTCTATGCATCGTCGGCCATGAGAAATGAACAGTTTTTTCATCCAGTTAGGAATGATAACTTTCGGGTTAGATTATGATTCAGGCTGGAGTCAATGCAAAAGCCATGCCTTAGATTTCGAGGCATATGGTAATCGTAAGATTTCTTCAGTGTCCAAAGACAGTCAAATCGCATGGACCAACCTGAGTCACCGGCGCTCAGTCAAACAAACTTGATAGGAAGGTGAGGTTAAAATCGGTTTCAGATCAGGATCAAAAGGTCATGCAGCAATCAACAGTGCCAGTAAAACCGAACCAGATTAAAAGTTTTTGGAGTAATGGTATCAAAGGCTGCTGAAATATGAAATTGGCAGAGGTAAAAGACATGTTGATGAGAGATATCAGAAACAAGTTTATTGTTGAGGAAATTGAATGGGAGTTCAGTTGAGTGCCGCTTGGTAAAACCAGATTCGCTAAACAGAGTTAAAGAGTGAGTTGGAAGTAAGATAGTCATTGACCCGAGAGAGTTAAGTTAGAGAGTGAAAGAGAGCTTGGAAATAGTCGGCATTTAGGAAGGATTCTTTTTTTTATCAAGTTACAAAGTTACAGTTACATGAGAAGAGAAGTCTCAAGATTTGAAACGTACGAAGAAACTACTGTTAGACAAGGAGAGATTTATTATTTTGGTAATGATAGGAACAGTGACCGATAGACAATCTCTCAAGAAGGTAGTTGTAGAATCAGGTTCGCACAGTTTGTTTGGAAGAGATTTTAATACAGGAATATTTCAGCCTCTGATGTGGATTAAGAAGTTCAGTAGTTATTGACGCGCACTAGAAGCAGTGCAAACAGTAAACCGGGTTAATCTCTGGCAGGTTCACAGAGGTGATCGTTCTACGCGTGGCAGAGGTTGATGGTTTGGAGACATAAGATGTAACGTGTAGATGGTAACCAGGAGGAATACAATCTTGATATTGAGAAGACGTTTTATTTAAATTGAGACAGGTTTAAGATAAGTGCGGGGAAAACATTCTCTAATTTCTTGAGAGTGTGTACAGAATGGTGGTCTTCCTATATCGAATGTGCAGTGTAAGAACCGGTTGTTTTCTGTGCTACGATTCAGTGAATTTAGATGAAGAGGAGGAAGGAGAGGAGGAGGAGAAGGCTGTATATTTTGAGGCCGAGATAAAGGTGGATGTAACCGGATAGTAGGCTTCATAAGCTGAACAGGGGATGGTTGGAGAGATACTGTAGTGATCCTCTGAAGCAATGGGATAGAAATTTCCGGTAAAGGATAAATGTCCATATTGCGTTGCTGCAGTGTCAATTCGGGCAGGGCTAGAATACGAATATGTGGCTGTGAGAGTCATGTAGGGACGTCGGGATGGGAGGGATGGCAAATGATATGGAAGACAGTCATACAGCAAAGGCTGAAGAGTTTAAGGGTGGTTAGAAATGTATGTTATGCAGTTTATGATGGAGTGTAGATTGAACGCAGTTAAATATGGTTTCAGATAGGGATATAAAGAGCACAAGGGCTATATCATGGCGGCGAATATTATGCGATAAAGTTGCTAGAAGGATCAAAAATAATATATGAAATAAACTCATCAAAACAGGATATAAATCCATGAACAGAAATGAATTACACCAAGTAACACAGTTTTTGTTCCTGGGTAGTAAGTTTTTATTTCCTACATGCTTATACCTCAAAAGCATAGAAAGTATAGTCTTTCCCATCAGACTTTGGGAGAGCTGGCAACCGGTGACCAAGACAATCATATTTTGATATTTACCAATTGCAATGAAAACGGGCGAATTTACATCTTTTTGTTCACGTAAAGTCAGACAAAACTACACATGAATCGAAATTAACATGTATTCACACTACAGTTATAAAAAAAATGATTACAACAGCTTTAGAAGTGAGTAGTTTTTCGAAATTTACGATTGTGCTATAAATCACTTTCACGAATCAGCCCCAAAATGTAGTCTCTCATCATGTTATACTGTCCTTGGAAGCAATGTTCAAAGTCCAGTATATCCTGGTGGAAACGCTCGCCTTGCTCCTCCAAGTACGCTCCCATGTTACCTTTGAAGTAATCAAGGTGAGCGTCAAGGATATGCACTTTCAGGGACATCCTGCGTCCTCGCTTGCCATAGTTCTTGTGTATAAGACATTCTCGCAATATATTTTATAGATGATATATTTGTTCAATAACATTGAAAATTGTCAAAAATGTAAAATTACAACATTTTAAGCTTTGAAAACTTTTATAGCATCAAATGTCGCCATCTAGGCGAGTATCAATTGTCCATCTTACCTTCCAGCATTCTGTTTGCAGTGCTCGCAGGTGAAATGAGGCCCAGAGTTAGGCTTGCTCTCTGACAGGCATGCCAAAATATGCCTTGCAGGCCTCACACATCTTAGCAGATGCTTTCACGGAGTACTTTTTTGCTCTTATCTTGATAAATTGGCCGCAGACATAGCAAAATGAGGCTGCTGAAATTCTTGCAGCCTCTTGATGCCATCTCATATATGAATCCACTTAGGCAGCTAGAACTAAACTGACCTGGTGGCTTTATTTTAGGCCACTGTAACTACTGCAATTTATATTTCTGGAAGTTCTAGGAAGTTCTCGGGCGTTCTAGAATATTCTCGAATGTTCTGGAAAGTTCTAGTAGCTACTCCAAACCTACTCAGCACTGAATTCATCTTGAATGATCTGGAAAATAGATAAATTTCAAAATATCACTGTCCTGGTCAGAAAAGCACAGTTTGTGGGGAATGATAGCTTTTTGTGTACTTTTGAAGCATGAGCAATTAGGAAATAACACTTACTACCCATGATAAATTAAAACATTTGCTGCACGGTGTTATTAAAGCAGTCATGTCGAAGTAAATGCTGAAAGTTAGAAACAGGTGATCAACAGAGTGCGTATACCTATCCGTGTGGTTCCCGCTGACGAAATAAACTACTTCAAAACAACGGCCACTGACATAAATACCACACTAGACAAGATTTTATGCAATACAATACAAATACAACTGTATTTGATATTGCCCTTCTTTCAAGGTTAAGAAGAGCACACACACAACATACGACAGAACATCGATGGTGCTGAGCAATTCTGAGTTAAGGACTTGCTCAAGGTCCTTACACAATGAACGCCTGGGTGGAAACTCGAACCCGTACTCTACGCGTTACAGATCGATCGCTCTAACCAATCGGCTACAATGTCTCAGGAAGGCTACCATGTCTCTCAACCCATATTCTGACTGCATTAAATATTTTCATATATTTTGGTCACTCGCGTGAATCCAGATTTCTTTCAAATTTCCAGAAGAATACATCATTTGCGATATATGAAAATATTTAATGCAGTCAGAATATGGGTTGCCTAAAATTCAAAACTATGAAACTATGGCTATATGTGACCCATCGCCACAGAACCAGTCGCAACTTAAAAATGATAAAAATTTTGTTGTTTACACCATCTTGTAGATCCTTTATTTACCTTTTCAAAACTGTTTTCGGTTTTTTTATACCTCACATACAACCGAAGTTACAGAATTTTCAATCCGGCGGTTTACATAAATTGTTACTTGAGAAAACTGCGTTTAAAGTTTAGTCATCATTGTCACTGTTGTCCTCACTTTCATCGTGCACTTTCGCTCGATCCGATCCTTTAGCATTTATCAAACTCGCAATAATAGCCTCCATTTCGAAAATGAAGTTTATTAAGTCGAAAATGAACAATATAAGAAATGTTTGCCGTTAACCCGACCCATTTATCTGTCATTTAAACAAACCAGGTCACGTGAGTGGCATGCTCTGGGCCGACCTTTCAAACCTTCAGCCAACCACGGTGCAAAATTTAGTCACGTGCTCAGCGTTGCTAGCTAAATTCAAAAATTTAGCGGTTAGTCGACCTCTTTCGGGCCAATCTCTGTGCATAATACACAAAGAAAGGTCATATTTTATTAATTGAACAGACCGAGGAGATTTCCCTGATCAAAACGAGGCCAAGCACGCACGAAAATTCGATCTGTAACCTAATTAAATGTCACAACAAAGTTAGCGAAATTTAGACTAAGATTCTGTTTTTCCATCTTGAAACAGATATAGGGCTCTTAGTAAAAAATGTTTTTTACACAGTTAGACACGTCTAAACAAATATTTTATATGTCATTTGTATTAAATATATATTTTTGTAATTGTTTTTGCATTAATGTCAATTACGACCGGTTTGAGGTTACCCATCATAAATCGGCTTTTCTGCGTAATAACGTTTTGCGATAAGCGACTGGTTTCGTGGTGACTAGTCACATATGGTGTAATGAAAACAAACTCCCGGCATCGTAAGTGAACTGGCAGGAAGAACTCTAAAAGGATTTCTTGTTCGAATGGTTAAATAAAAGTATAGATGCGTGTTCCTGTTGATATTTCGTTCATGTATAATGCCATGGATTGAAATGAATTAGACGTTTAACGGAACACAGATTTTCTTCGAATGGCCGATAGTGACATGAAAACAGCGTTCTTGAATATTTGAAGGACTCGGGCCTTAGAGAGCTTTATCCAGGATTTGAACGCCAGCGCTTTTGTGAAGTGGATGATTTTGAAGGAGTCTTGAATCTCGTGCAAATAATTGCAAAACATCGGTCGTCTGCTTCTGGTATAATATAGGCCTATTGTCAATATAGACCTATATTATACCAGAAGCAGCAGAACATATTATGCAAGTTATATCTGGCATATGCTTTGCGTAAAGGTTTATGGATGAACGCGTGTAATAAATATACGCTAAGAGAATATAAACAAATCGTACCATATCCATTCTCTTGCCAATAAATAAATAAATACATAGGACAATGCTGAACGCTCTGGCAATTAAAATCTCTCTTGGAGCAATAATGGTGGTTTATATCTAACACAAAAATCTCCTTCTGAACGATAAAAACGGTACAAACAGATCCAAACTATACGCTAGATATCGCCCAATAAAAACAATTTTTCGAGTGTTATTTAGGCAACACGAGACTGTGATTCATTTTATTGACATTAGAGGCGAAATGCATGATTGTATCCCTGCTAGACATGAGGGCCTACCGACGGTTTCCAAAACAAAAGTTGAGCGACTAGCTTGCATTGATGACTCACTCATGGCTAATAAAAATCGATGTTAAGTTACCTGTTCTGAAGTTAATGATAAGGTCTAGGAGGAAGACTGTATCTGAGACGCCGTTGAAGATGATCCACTGTAGACTGAGGTCGTCGTT
>OY744608.1:32439653-32499653 GCA_963556255.1 Allolobophora icterica | reverse complement strand
GACGAGAGACGTTGATGATTGGACATTTTCTGCAGAGCTCATCAGAGCGAGCGACTTAGAACGACTTCAAATGGTCGACGATATTTCCTACCAATAATGGATCTGTTATCTGGGTCGGTGCACGCATGCGTCGGGGTCATTGGTACGAGAAAGTACAGTCTGTATAATTATTTTGCTTCTGTACATAGTAGACTGCGTTATCTGAAAGTGGGGTTCATTGACCTATTAAATAGTCTTACTAGGCCTACTAGCATCTTTGTGATCTTACTGTTTTATTACCACCATGGCAGTGGCATATTTGTGCCTTCAGTAGGTTCAGATAAATAGCCAGAAGATTAAATAACAAACTATGTAATTAGCTAACATAATGAGCCAGTTGGTGGCTAAAGAAGGGATCGAGATGTTCAGCCGAATTCAATTCACAATCTAAGTCTTCTTGTAGCTTGCATTTAAAGCGGCAGAATCAGTGCCAAATTCCTCGCTTACAACTGAAAGGTCAGAGACAAGCACTTCAACCTCTCCCTTCCTTCCACCCTCTCTCCCTCTCCTCACCCAACTCCCACACAATCTCCTCCAAATGCTGAGATAACAGCCGCACTGATGTCTTATTTATCCTGCACGATTTATCTGGCTTATATCGTCAAAAGTTACAGTCGTATGCACCAAATGATATCCGCCAAGCACATACAATCCTATTCATAAAATATACATGAATACTGATATTACGCATAGGTGTATATAATCTTGCTCGTATAAGCATGCATATATAATATACATATACATGGCATATGCACACATACATGAGCGTGTGTGCAATTGAAATAAAGGTGGCTGTATGATTTACTGTTTATTTTTCTTTCGTGTCTGCTACGCTATAGGAAAAAAATCGAATTATATATTGCTCATCATCGGGCTTTGCTGTTGCGAGTCTTCTTCGTTTCCAAACAAAATTATCAGAAGCATCTGACTACATATCAAGCGAAACCCGACCTCAGCCTCCGCTACGGTGGAAGAGGTCACGCAGTGCGCTAGGCCATCGGTCAAAATTGTCGCGAACAGATCTGCGAATAGGATCACGGACCAGAAGACCTTGTTCATAGCAAAATGTAAAGCTATTTTTGTCTAAACATGACTCCATGTCTGTGTGTCTGTCTGTCCTGCCTGTCGCTGTGTATGCCTGCCTGTTTGTCTGTCTTCCTGCCTCTGTAAATCCGTTCGCTTTTCTGTCTACCTTATACTCCAATAATTTTCTCAGATATTCTTTGATGCTTCGGCCGAGGCCAGTGACCTCAGCTAATCTTCAGTGGATTTCCGTTATACCCAAAAGAGTAAACGAAAAAAAACATGAAACAATCGGCTAAGTAACAGAAAGGCACGGTAAGCAGTTCATAGTCCAACTCAGAGCCGCTTTTACAGCCAATATCATAATTGGAAAGATATTAAACCCATATCCAAGCTCTTCTTCCCTCCTACCTTAGTGCCTCCCTCAATACCTCCTTCCGGACGTCCGGACGTCAATCCGTCCCCCCCATCTTCTATATATTCTTCTCTCCATATGATCCCTCTATCCCTCCCTCATACTTTCAACCTGTGCCTTCCTCCGTATAAACAGTCTATATCAAACGTAGAAAAACTGACAAAACCTGACCATGCGTTCATGCTCGATATTAGAATAGAAAAAGAAGAAGAAAAAGAATAGAAGAAGAAAAAAGAAGATTAGGAAGAAAAGTTGAAGAAGAATAAGAGAAGATGAAAATAAGAAACAAGGCAATCCCTTAAGCTATAGCCCCAGAGCGGTCATTGCTATGAAGTGTTACTAACTTCACTCTTCTTAGCCTCGGCTGCTCGGCATATGAGGGGGGGGGCGTGGCCAGCCCTTTCCCTCATCGTCTGACCTTCCCACTGACAGTGTATGGTCAATGTACTCATTATGGGGAGATGATTGGCGCGCAAGTGAAGCAGAAATGTCGAAGCAAATTACTGTCTTGGTGGGTATTTGAATCCGCAAACTCTGAACTGACAGTTCTGTAGTTTATCCTTCTTTAGTCTTATTTTGGACAAATTAGACTAGTAATAAGTCACAAAAGCGGACTATAGGACAAAGCCAAAGACAATGCCAGAAAGGAAAAACAAATTTCATCTGCACGCGAATAATTGTGGAAGAACGTGGTCTCTTTTCTGAGATTATTTCCTAATGAACTTCTTGTGAAGAACAGTTCAAGGCCAACCATGGAGGAAGAGAGTAGACACCTATGAAAGGGCGCTATATAAATGTCCTGATTGAATGAATGAATAAAGATTTGTTTCTCTCGTAGACATTGACCGCAGAGAATTAATGTTGATCCCTAAGATCGACCAGAAATGTAGCCCGGATGCTACAATAAATTCACAAGAACTGCTTAGGCAGATTCTGGTTGCTTACATTAGCCAGAGTGACAGAGATGGGGACATTGATCTGAAGTAACATACAAACTGCATTGGCTGCAACAGATTGTACACAGATTGGTTCAAAGAGCTAACATACCCCCACACACAAACCACACAGGCAGGAAAAAAGGCAGGGGGTTGAAATCAGCACAGAAACAGATAGTCAGCTATGTTGAGAGAGAGAGAGAGAGAGAGAGAGAGAGAGAGAGAGAGAGAGAGAGAGAGAGAGAGAGAGAGAGAGACAGACAGACAGACAGACAGACAGACAGACAGACAGACAGACAGACAGACAGACAGACAGACAGACAGACAGACAGACAGACAGACAGACAGAGACAGAGACAGAGACAGAGACAGAGACAGACAGACAGACAGACAGACAGACAGAGACAGAGACAGAGACAGAGACAGAGACAGAGACAGAGACAGACAGACAGACAGACAGACAGAGACAGACACAGAGACACAGAGACACAGACAGACAGACAGGCAGACAGACATACAGACAGAGACAGAGACACACACAGATACACAGAGAGAGACAGACAGAGACAGAGACAGAGAGCGAAAGAGAGAGAGAGAGACAAACGGAGTAGAAGTGAAAGATGCAGACTAAGGTGTGTTTAAAGAGAGAAACACTGCATAGAAGATGCACATACTAAAACAAGATGGATAGATAAGGAAGAACGAGAGAGCGACAGACAGAAACCCTAAACGGAAGTGATATAGAGAGGTGTGAAGACAGAGTGAGTGCGGAGTATAAGGTGGTGTGGAGAATGAGAGTGACACTGAAGACAGAACGTGAGAGAATGTGAGAGAAAGTGACTGTGACAGACCGAGTGAGAGTGCGTGAGAGCGAGAGGCCTATCAGTTCGACCCATGCATCTGAACCGATTGTATAGCAGAGTTTATGACGGACGATACAGTCAGGTACATCATTTGCGTCGCTCATGTTGCCCCTCGCCCCCTCCCCAGTGCCTCTTATCTGGACCATATTTAGCATGACCATACGCAAATCAGCAGATAGGCGAATAGCAAGTACGTTGTATAGTGCTTTCTGAAGAGGTCGGCTGAGTGAAGGCACTTTAGATTTTCCGAAACCAGATTCCAGAGTTTAGGATCTTGCGATAACCGACCGACATAAAGAGTGTTCACTCGACGATTAAACTCCTATATCCAACTGTAATAATTAGACGCTTTCATCTTATATGCACCTAAGATCTCTGGTCTTATATATAGTCTATATATCCAACACGCACAATGATGTATTAGCAGCGATTAGTAAGTTTATGCCAGCCATTAGCGTTAATGCTACCAGGCCTATCTTTTGATTTATGTCATTAACTTTAGAGCAATCATTAAAGGTTTTCCTTGGTCTCCGATATCGATACGGCAACATCGTAACTATTTTTATATGGCGTTTTTTTTCATATTGCACAAAGTAGCAATCGATGGCGAAACGGCTTTAGCTTTAGTTTAACATGCATTATAATACCACATGTTTTCACTTGATTTCTGTTGCTATAGGATTAACCGCTTGTTGATCTTCGGTAGACTCGTTAATTCTAAACTATTGGTCTGCTGCTAGTAATCCGTTTCAATCTATGGTCGACGGTTGACCCATTCACCGATCTTCTGCGTGGCTGATTAAACGCCGAAGACTGCCTGGCTTAATTACACGACCACCTAAAAGGAAACCTTAATCAGCAGCCGAACCACTTACTCTTCATTCTAGAGAAAATTCCAATCGCACTGTACTGACGGCCATAGCACAGAAACCTATAGAGGATACGACACATGCGTGATGCATGTATTTGACGCATGTGTGTGACGTAGGCTATGTGTGTGTGACGTATATGTGTGTGACGCGTTTGTGTGACGTATGTGTGTGACGCATATGTGTGACGTATGAGTGTGTTTGTGTGTGACGCATGTGTGTGACGTGTACGTGTGACGTGGTGTGTGACGTAAGAAAACTATATGTGTGTCGTATGTGCGTGACGTTTGTTGCCCCTAGAGAACGGTACGTTCCCAATACAAACATATCAATCTCTTTAATGTCTGAGATGAAAGCGCTTGCTCTCAATCGAATCAATAAATCGGTCTAGTTAATAATTCACAGGCCGCCAGCCGTATACCGTGGAGTCGCTACTCTTCTTTTACCTGCTCCTCTTTTTTCATTCCAACTATTTCTCTTCAGCAACCTTATCTTTTCTCTTCTTTCTTCTTCCCCTTGAGCCAACAGTCCATTTGGTTTCTCGTGCATTCAGCTTTCTTTCTTCTATTTTATTTCAATTTTATATTCCGTCGCTTTCTGCAGATCCCTCTTCTACGCCTCTGGTCATCTTTTTTCCTTTTCTTTCTTCTTTTCACCATAGCATGATTCTTTTCCATATTTTTCTCTTCTACAGTTTATTCTATTCTCCTTCGATTCCTCCTGCTTCTTCTTTTATTTTCGTTCTCTGTCTTATCCTTTGTATCAACATCCTTCCCATAGCCTTTCTTATTCAGGATCTGCAGTGTATTCTTTATTTTATGCCATTCTCTTTCTCCCTCTTCCATTCTACTCATTCCCCTCCTACTCTTGCACGGTAGACTAAGCGCGCTGTATTCAAATTGATTCAATCCTAACCAAAGACATAGGGGCCTATGCATTTTTATTCTATTCTCTTCCTTCCTATTCTTTGCTTCAAAATCTCAGTCAAATCTTTCCTCGCCATTCTCCTCTCCTTCCTTACTGTTTTCAGATTAATTTCTCATTAATTTTCATCTCAGTCGTAAATTCGTCGACCGAGAAGCAACAATAAATTACAACGTGTTAGCATCATCAATTGTCTTCGACGTCTCCCGAGCAAAAAACAACGCAACCTATACTTAACCCAGCTGTGCACATAATGCGTGCATTCAGCATGTCACCAAAGCATTATAACGACAACACAGCAACACACACAATTGGTAACAGAGGCCTGTATATATAGACCATTCACTACAGATTGCATGTAGCAACACAAGGCATAGGTCTTCATAATAATGTGTAATTATGTACATAACTATGATCGAGAACAGATGACATTCACATATTTCACCTAATATTAATCGTTATTGTGAGAGATATAGATATTTCTGGACCCTACCGATGTCCTCATAAAACGCTCATGAATAGACGTAGGCCCACCGTCGCCGTATGATCGATAAGAAATATAATTATGTTTTTTGTTTCATCGAAGAATTTCATTTGCATGTCCAATAAATTGCTCGCCTCGGCGCCAACAGATCCAGCGCAATGCCCGACCTATAAATATGCAGATCAATCCGTACATACAAATGGATATTAGCCAAGCGCTGAGGCAACGGTCATTCAAACCCAGTGAGGAGGTCAAGTTCGCGATTAATGTCTACGATAGTCTATCGTTTGATTTTTATAGGACGCTTGTAAGGGACATTGATCATTACGTTATTTGTATATTTGATCATCTTTAAGCCTAAGGTATCAAGTTAGGATATTATTGGCATGCAGCTAGTACACAGAAAGCTAGATTAAGGTCAAGGCTAGATAGAGTAATAAAAGGCAAGTCGACCTGACCTAGATAGAGTAATAAGAGGCAAGTCGACCTGACCTAGTTTCTCTAATAACGGGGTCACGTGGAGCGACCATCGATTGATGCCTTACGCATTAAGATAGAGCGCCATATAAGTTAGTAGATTAGATAGTCAATGTATGGACTGATAAAGCAAGGTAAGGCAAGATGCGTTAAGGTAAGGCAATACGAAATAAGGTAAGGTAGAGTAATCGCTAATTTATTTCCCTCTCTAAACAATTTTTTTAGAATATATATATAAATATCTCTGGTTAATATATAAATTATATATGTATATATCCACAGGGTGAGAATTGTCAGGGCAGTGCATATTTTAAGGAATTTTGACTACTGGGACAAAATCAGCCATGGGTCTAGTTCATGATCTTTCTTTGGAACTCGTCTCTGAGAGGTGGGTGTGACAAAGTCGGCCATGGTCTGGTCGAAGAACTTTTTTAGGAATTCATTTCCACAAACTTAAAACTTTTAGACTTTTTCTACGAATTCATCTCCAAAAAAAGTTGATGACCTTTTTTAGTCATCACCTTCTTTTTACAACTTTTCGGGTCTCCCCAACCAATAATAAGTGGTCATTCAACAATGCTGTCATACCTTTCTCATTTTACTACTGGGACCAGTGGCGTCACTAGGGCTGGTGTCACCCGGTGCGGTAAGTCATGGTGTCACCCTCAAAAAAAAAATGACTTTTTTTTTAGGAATTCGTCTCCCAAAAAACCTTTTTCTAGGATTTCATCTCCCAAAAAAAGTTGATGACCTTTTTTTTTTTTTTTTTTTTTAGTCATCCGCCTGTTTTTGTACTTCTTACATCCTTCTTTTCCGGTCTCCAACCATAATGCCATCATTACCTCTTTACCTTTGACAGGAATTCGTCTCCCCAAAAAAGTGATGACCTCATGTTTAAAAAAAATTTTTTTTCTCATCTTGGGTGTCACCCCCCTCCTAGGGTGTCACCCGGTGCGGTCCGCACCCCCTCACCCCCCTAGTGACGCCACTGACTGGGACAAATCTTTAAATTCTTACAACATTTGTCCCACTAGTTATACTTTATACATACATTGCCTGGGACAAATCAGCCTGACTACTGGGACAAATCCGAAGACTACTGGGACATTAGTTATACAGTTAAAATATGCCCTGTGTCAGGGGGTTGCGAGTTCAACCCCTATAGTCTTTCTTGGATCCCCTCAGTTAAGTCTTCATTGCACACCCCATCAGGGGGTCGGTTCTAACCCTTCAGCTGTGCTAGTGTGATTATGTTGTGCATATATTTTAACATTTTCTTTCACAATTCACTTTGTGAGTTGCTAATAAAGTGATGCTCTGGTTAATTGTGAGATTTATGACCATGTGAATTGTGTACTAATGCATTTGGTGATGTCATCACTTTAAGGAGTTTAAGCTTCCTATTGCATTTTTGAATCTTCTCAGTCTGCAAAATACGGATAAAATATTGAACTCCACATGGATCAAACTCATCAAAGTCTAACCCCCAGTATTTTCCTGCAATTCTCACACTGTATATCCATGGTTAATATAGGGCCTGGTATTTTGGAGTGACTAGTCACTTGGTGTATAGCCTACTCCATTGTCTTTAGTAATAACGAGCAACTGAAAACACGTTCGCATCTGTCTCCGATACATAAATTCTAGAGGCCTAATTTTATTTTAAAAAACCGATACGTTATTCAGTCAGGATGTAGAGTATATATTTCTATGGTTAAGTCATAAGGATTGGAGCGAAGATGAAGTTCAGCACTATACCTAAGCGAAGCAATTTCCTCTGCAGAAGAACCGCAAGTCAGACTGTTAATTGAAACGAGACAGTTCAAACAGAGACACTCGAAAGAACGCACTAATGTTTAGACCAATCAAACAAGACCCACACGAACGCACACACACACGCACGCACGCACACACCCACACACACACATACACACACACACACACACACACACACACACACACACACACGTGCAGATGCTGATCAGTTCATCGAGTCAACCAAATAACGCAAGAATGGGTCAGAAAGAAGCTCTTCATTGGACTCTACAGCAACAAAAGACTTCTGGGGAAGACGATGGGAAACACAACAATGCCTTTGCACAACAATGCCTTTCTGTATGTCTGTCTGTCTGTCTGTTCGTCTGTTTCCACGTCTAGTTTCGTGACTGCCGTGACTGTCCAATTATGGATGTCACATATAAAACTTTTAGCTCCCAAAAAGGCGCTACAAAATTAGCCAGCTGCATGCATTGCTTAACTGGCCACATCTAACTCTAGTGTGTACGTGTATGCCTACTTAGACTGATCTATAGGCCTATAGCATTATATGCATATATATATCCAGATGTTGATCAGTACATATATATTCATATATGTATATATGTATATATATGTATATATATGTACATATATGTATATATATGTAACGCAATTGGAGCCACGCAGACACAGGTTCGTTAAATATTTATAGATTGTCGATTCATTTCACTTGACTCTCGCTGCACAAGATGAATGCATTTAATTTGGAAGAATCGCATATATTGATTTATATAGCGCCAACCGATATTGCGTCTTTGTCTGCGACTTCACGTCTGTGACGGCAACACTTGCGCTTATAGCATTGTACTCTGCTGTTTGCTAATTTTATTCATATCCACAGTCAAACAATGTGTATAGTCTGCGTGTCACTTTATTACTGCTTCTCACGCCAACTCTTACACACGAAGTATACTACGTTCAAAGTCGTACATATACATATCCATATATATATATATATATATATATATATATATATATATATATATATATATATATATATATATATATATATATATATATATATATATATATATATATATAAGGTACATGCATATACATATATATATATATATATTATATATATATATATAGATTATATATATACATGTGTGTGTGGACAACACACAGCAGTATTAGCTACATATATTTTTAGTTGTTGTAATACATGTGCCCAATATATATATTATATATAACTAGCTGTCCTAACCCGTGAAAAATCACGGTATATAAAAAAAAATTATTATTGCAGTGATAACAATAACGTCATATTATAGGCCTATAGCCGTCGTCAAGACAACCGTCAAGACAACCGTCGCCAAGGCGGCAGTATAGTGACGTCACAATAGTGTTTGTTTACGCAGACAGACGTACAACGGTTATTATGTAAGTTGATTGAATCTAATATATATATATATATATATATATATATATATATTGATATATATATATATATATATTGTGCACATGTATGTATGAATGTACGTAGCCTATGTATGAGTGCATTCATAATATTTTTATATATGTTGTATATACTAATTAATTCTTTTCGATACGTATACACATACTTCAGTTTGTCTCCGCTGATATTAAATAATGAGCTATAGAAGACAGAAATAGAACGAGAGACAAATATATGGCAGAAGAGTCGCCACGCAGTCTAAGTGGCAGCTGCGTCGTTTCGCGGCTGTCGGTCGCCGGTTGAAATCCTCACCAACATATGGTTCCAGGTCAGAAACAATAAATACCTAAAAGGAATTTATTTTCCACTCGAGTCCCCAGGTCGTTCGGTCGGTCAGTCGGTTGTCAACTGTGTACACAGTGACTGGGAGCAAAGCTGTTGCTCAGCAAACAGAACTAAGGCCTAACCGAACAATTGCACGAAATCGCTAACATTTCAAGTCATGGCCATCTGCCGATGGGGAAAGGACGATTTGTATACAACAAAGACGTGGGCGTGGTGGCTCAGTGGTAAGTTCGGCGCCTTGTGACCGGGGGCTTGCAGGTTCGAATCCCACTCTATAGCCGCTGCGTACGGACCTTGGGCAAGTCCTTCACTCGCAATTGCTCGTGGCGCTTCGGCGTGAAAATTCCGGCACAGTATCAATGCTGTAGTCGGGAGCGCCTCTGAGTAGACTTCGAGAGGCGCTATATAAATATCCGGAATAAAATAAATAAAAAATAAAGACGCTGCACATATGTCGGTCTTTGTATGGAACAGGAATTATAAATTGGTCGCAGAGAGAACGTATACTTTGACTCGTTCCTCGTGAATCTGTTTACATGTTGGCTGAGTTTCCGTGCTAATGTGTTTACGTTAGTCGCCCGTGTGTAAAATTAAATGCCACTCAAAGCCCAACATCTGGCTGAAAACATCGTATACTTCCCTGAAACTGGCGGTCTGACTACTTTCTGATCTGCCAGGTAGGGCTACACGCAACTGCTGAAATATCCCCTTCAGGGGAACTCGCTGACACTCGAATGCATTGCCTTGAACGCCTCCTACGTTCTGCTGCGCGCCTGGTTGAGCGCATTTCTAAATTCGGTCATGTCTCTGATGATATGCGTGACGTCCTTCACTGGCTTCCTTTTTCGCAACGCATTGTCTAACGGGTAGCTTCTATTGTCTGGCAGTGTCAGTTTGGCCGCGCTCCTCTCTATATACGTAAGCTTTGCTTTCCCGCGTCCGCACTTCTTGGTCGCCGTTCACTCCGTTCCATCGCTGGCGGTGATTTACATGTTCCTTTCGCTCGCACTGCAACCATGCAACAGCGAGCTTTCTCCGTTGCCGGTCCCACTATCTGGAACGGGCTTCCTCTCGAATTGCGGTCCCTCCCTCGGGACTTGTCCACCTCTTTCTTCTCTGCTCTTAAGGCTGTTCTCTTTCGCCGAGATTGGGATGGAAACGCCTCTGAATAGTCTAGAAGAGCGCGCTATATAAATGTCTAGTTGATTGATTGATTGATTGATTGATTGATTGATTGATTGATTGATTGATTGATTGATTGATTGATTGATTGATTGATTGATTGATTGATTGATTGATTGACATAGCCTATGTGACCATGTCACGGCTCGTTACGACGAGTTTGATTTTTGTCTCGTAATTATCTGTAGCATTAATTGTTAGTCATCTTTAACTTTGTGCAATATGCATTCGAACTCCAGGTCCACCGAGGTTAATAAGTTCCATCTTTACTACCCAACAGAATAAGGTACGATTGTCAGCTGATTTCTAGCAGACTAAAAAACGGATTTCTAATTCAGAAGTCATTAAATAATGATCATCTTTCCTTACTCTAAAAAGTTGCATGTGACCATCGGTACCCATTTCAATTACGAATTCATTCAAATTGAATCTAATATGGTGTAGTGTCGCGTAGTCTAGTTTGGTGTGGTCTAGTCTAATCTGGTATAGTGCAGTGTAGTCTAGAGGTGTCTAATCTAGTCTATGGTGTAGTGTATTGTGGTCTAATGTAGCCTAGTCTTGCGTAGTGTATGGTCTAGTGAAGTAGGCCTACTGTTTAGTGTAGTTTATTCTAGTATAGTGCGGTCTACTTTAGTCTATTCTACTCCAGTCTGCTGTAGTCTAATGTAGTCTATTTTAGTGTAGTCTAGTTAAGTCTAATGAAGTCTAGTGTAGTCTAGTGTAGTCTAGTCAGTGTAATCTAGTGTAGTATTGTATTTAAAGATTTATAAAGCGCCTGTCTCAGTACGACCTAATCAGAGGCGCTCCCAGTGCGAGGATCCCCGACGGAAGAGAACAGAGTCAAGACAGCGAATAGAAGCAGAAATACCAGTCTGGTTCAGTCTTTTCTATAGTCTAGTCTATTCTAGTCTACCGTAGTCTAGTGTAGTGTAGTCTATCCTATATAAGTCTAATTAAAGTAGACTTGCATAGACTGTGTGCCAGTGTGATGTAGCCTAGCATAGTGTGTTATAGTCTAGTCTAGGCTAATCTAGTGGAGTGTAGTCAGTGTTTTAGTTGTCCAAAAACAACTGGGGGGGGGTCAAAAATTTGCAGATTACCAAACCACATAATCACATAGACTAAACACCAGTTCTTTGTAGTAAAGTAACCCCCCCCCCAACATATTTTCAGTTACTTAGCTGAGGGGGTTGGAAAAAGAACTAGGGGGGTTGAACCCCCAATCCCCCGACAACTAAAACACTGAGTGTAGTGTATTGGAACGTAGTGTAGTGTATTCTATTCCGTTCCATCCCAGTCCAATCCCACCCAATCCAATCTAGTCTGATTGTTAATCTTTATACTTTCGCTAGCATGAAATGCCTTACCTGAAGTTGCTGCACGGGTGTATGACCCAGTTGCCGGCTGCCTTTTGTCGCATCTTTTCCTTCATAAGAGCGTTCTTGTTTCCAAAGAGCTTCATCGCCAACTTATTGTCAGACGGTTGAAAGAACGAGATGATCTGATCTCGAAGGTAGGAACTCGTCGAACTGCCTCCGGTGACTGTCGTTGTCTTACCATGTTCGCTGACTTGTGTCGACGTCCTCATGTACTCCTTGCGACTGTCGTGCTTCGTGATGGATTCTTTGAAGTGGAAGGCAGAGAATTCCGGGAAGTAGCCGAGGTCCTTCGGTAGGTCATCCTCCGAGTGTGACGTCACCGTGATGACCGGTCCCCGGAATCCAGACACAGCGCAGTCTTTTGCATCATATATAGGTGTCGTGAGCGATGGGTTCGAAACCTGATGAGGGTGTCCGCGACTGGCTCGAGTTTCCGGTTTTTTCTTGCTCGTTTTTGCTGAAGGAAAGCTTCGTAGCCGTCGCAGAAGATGTACTTTGCGAGCTTTGTTAACAGGTGCAGCGGCAGGTGGAGGACCTGCCTCGGCCACGTGACACGTTTCGAAATTTCCGTTGATAGAAAATGGTCCGGTCCTATCTGCAGTTGGTACGTTAAGTTGAAACGGAAGCGCGAGATCGGGACTTTCCGGCGAAGAGGGAGCGTTTCCGGTTCTTTTGTGGCCATTCATGAATTCAATCCGTATACCAGTTTCGCTCGTAGGAGACATCGACGGCAGATCTGCGCCAACATCGATCAGAACGGAACCGATCGGATGTTGAAGATTTGAACTAAACGGATCCGCATCGTCACGAGTGAAAGAATGCGGCACATCTGTTGGATGCGATGGATTCTGCAGCAGCAGCAGCTGGGTTCCTTTTCCTCCACTTACAGATCCGCTTCCATAGCCTCTATCCGTGAGCGATGAATTCCGGCATGCAGGCACAATATCTATGTTCACAAACGAGGGTTCGAGGCCTTTGGAAAGCGTTTCGCATTCTGTGTCAAGTAAATTCAGCCTTACCGGACTTTCTTCGTTTATTTCAAACACAACTTGTGTCGGACGCCAAGGCATTTTAGGCGATTTGAAATCGGGTATTAATTCGGTTGGTCGAGCAGGAGGTGGCATTTGGAAGCCATGCGAACCAACCAGAAGTCCTCCTCCGCCTCCACTGAGCAAGGCCTGTGTCTCAGGGTCACTGCTGTCCCCATCAGCAGCCATACAGACAGGGTGACCCGGATTGACTGACATCATCGACGTATTTTCCATTAGCAGTATCGGCAGCTTTCAATTTTGACTTCAAATGTTACTATATTCAAATATTATCCAAGCATATCTAGCTTAATTATTGCTATAGTTTTGTCGCTTCATATGTCTTTATTATTACTGGAGGTAAGCAAAATATAGAGCATGTATTTAATAGTATTTTAGAATTGCTAATTTAACAATAATTTCTATTTCTTTATATTTACCGAATTTATGATTTGCGACAGACCACGAATGAAGTGGCTGGTTTTATGGCTCGACCTCTTTAGCGTTTCGACTGTTGCACGTTAAGTTCTGTAAATAAATGAAAAATTATTATATGCTCTATCTGCCAATGATCATCTCTCAGTCTATATGTAGAGGCTGGAAAATGCAAGCAAAGTTAGTCAGCAGCATTCTATGCAGTTTCTTAGCATATGAGTTACATTCTTTCAAATAACGTTAACTTTAAAGGTGTAACGATTGTTCATGCCGTGAAAATAAACTAACTGGGTTGTTTTTTTAAGTCATTATGCATGACAATGGAATTAAATTTTTTAAATTATTTACTCACTGTACAATAGGTAGGCCTACTGTAAACTTAGTGAACCTGTGGGCTTACTTCTACATCTTGTTAAAAAACGTTGTAGGCCCTATGCCATTTGGCTCTACATGTAATGAAAACTATGAACCAATAAATAAGAGCCACCTGCTCCTTCTATTGTACTTTCAGCTGAGTTATGCACCGTATGAGTTTCAATATTGCTCCGTGTAAATATCATTGTACGCAAGTTCACAGATTGCGAAATACCTGGAAACCTAGAAGTGTGTAGTTCTTCTTGGAGAAATTTCTTTGCAATACAAGTGAAGGTTTCTAAGAAGTTCCTTTAGCGTGTAGTTACACAAAAGCGTAGGCATAGGCCTATAGCCTATGCCTTCTAGTGCGTTATCTAATATGCAATAAAGTGACTCCGGTCTAAACTTAGACTAAAATCGCTCGACCTGCATACCCACAGATTTCTTTGACGATATGATGAGGGCGCTATAGAAGTCATTAGATTATATTAGAATATACTATCTAATCATTTATTTAATATGCATCTACATGTTACTTAACTTAGGCATATTACTATATTTTATGGCTTCTAATAAATTAAGATACCTATGGCTAAAATACAGGCTATTCTATAATAACTTGAATGTTTGCGTAGTGTCTCTTAGCAACTCTTGTGAACTATGTCTTACAGTAAATTAGCATACATGTATATAGGCCTACCTTGTTGTATTTTTGTGCAGTGTGACTCAGAAATTCGTAGTTTCTCAAATCCACTGCGAAAAAACTCTAATTATACGGAACTTAAGTCGCCAGAGTTGGCCTAGAGCTTTCAATTTTTGTTACAGTGCGAAACGTTGCGTAGCTTGCATTCAGAATTTTCACAGCCATAATAACAAACAAAGAGGTTACACTTACACACAGTCCTTGTGTTACTCTCGCGTATAACGCCATACTGTATTCAATTAAATATTTTCCAGACAATCGGTTTGCATGTTGTTCCAAGAATGCTTCATCAATACTTGCTTAGTGTGTACGTAGGCCTAAGCCTTGCGCAATTTCAAACAGGCACGACGGTTATAAGAGTAAATCGCCCCCAGTAGCGCGCGTTTGCAGACCGCCGTTCATGGAATGACTCGCATTCAGTGCCTGCTGCAAAAGCAGCAACGGCTTGGCTCCATCACTTGCCTGTTGCTGCAGTTAAATCGACTGTATGCTCCAATAGCAGCCCAACAGAAGGACAAACGATGTACTAACTGCAACGCCAGATGCATGTTGAGCGGAACAACGTAATCCTCCGTTTGCCTTCCACGGACTAAGTCCGGTCCTGACGCTCATTTTCCCACGTCGCCACTCAACGGCAACACCGTCTGCTCGTTGTGTTTCTGTTGCCCGAAGGCGTTTCTTCGCATCGGGCCGATTTGTAATCCACTTAGCTCAGCAAAGACGCTTTGGGAGCAGTGTTAAAGTAATGCATTACCAATTTAAATGACTTCCCTAGCAAAGCTGGGGACTTCGCCCGCAGCTGAGTACCCTGCGGGCACAAGAACCGCCAGATCGACTTGGTCATTCTATGCGTAACTCGATACACTGGGATAACGCGCTCTGAAGAAGCCGAGTTCTTTTCTAAATTTCATTATTGCGTTTCCTTTAGAACCGCGTTTCTTCACTCGAAATCCCGTTGTTAGAACAATTATATAATTTTCAGCGTTGGTAATAGAATCTGTTTCTTTCAATGGCTTGAAAAAAGGTCGAAAGTTAATGTTTAATCTTGTTGAAATTTTAAATTTGTACGGTTATTGAAATGCTCAGCGTTGCAAAAGCCGTAAAAATGTAGACATTTCTCAATACTGCACAGATTTTTGTTGTTACTCATCACATTTGGCAGCCTATAGTACGAGGACAACAAAACTGCATTATGATTAAATTAATTCAGTTGCAAGTGTGCTTCATTGTGTTCAGGTTTAACGAAGCATTTCTGTCCGCGTTTTCTTTTAATTGAATTAAGGACCCAGCAGTGGCGGCGATCTTGTCTGAGAGGTGGGGGGGGGGACAAAGTCGGCCATGACTTTTTTTTAGGAATTCATGTTCCCAAAAAATTTCTTGACTTTTTAGGAATTCATTTACACACAGACTTTATGACTTTTCTACCAATTCATCTCCAAAAAAAGCTGATGACCTTTTTTAGTCATTCGTCATTCGCCTCTTTTTACTTTTTCCGGGTCTCCCAACAATGATCTCATTACCCCTTTTTAGCAATTCGTCTACAATAACCTTTTAAAAATTCTTCCCACCAAAAATTTCTTGACTTTTAAAACGAATTTCTTCTTCTTTCTGAGAATTTTGGGGGGACACTTCTGTTAAAAAAATTGAGTTTTTACCTAACCTGGTCAAAAAGGCAGCAAATACCCTCACGCGCAATTACATTTCTCAGCCTTTTTGGTGTTTCTTCTAAATTTGGGGGAGACAAATGTATGGCGTGTCCCCCCACTCTTGAAGGTGGGGGGACATGTCCCCCGTCCCCCATGATCGCCGCCCATGGGACCCAGCGTTTAGTCATTCAAAAACCTCTGGAAATCGATGGTTTAAATCAGACTACGCAGAGGTCAACAACATCGTAAATTTGAGTGGTTTTATGCTTCTTCTTCTTTCCAGTTGGGAGGTCGATTGTTTATCGAACATTCTGCATACAATTTATGTTTAGTATTGGACTTCATCGTGTCCTTTCAGATTATTTCCAGGCATGATCTTTCATATACAATATATTTAAGATATTATGTAAATCAGTTAATTTCGTAGGCGTGTGACTATATTCGTATAATCGGACTCTAGTGCTAATAATTCATTAATCATGTCAACAGTCTGTGCGTGTCCTGATCATCTCCAATCCAGCTTTGCTTGATTAGGGTCATTCAGGAAGATTTATCTTGTTACCCTCGTTCATTCTTTCATTCTGACGTACTAGAACTACAGCGATTTACATGATGTTCATGCGGGCCTGCAGACTTTGTAAAAAAACATCGGTTCAATCCTTCTAACATCTTCAAATATTCTGAACAAACTTACACAACGAACCGGAAAATGGTCCAGTAGATTGGAATGGCTGTTGTATTAATATACAATTACACACTGACTCACAAAATCTTCTCCACGGTCAGCAAGCAGACCACATCTCAATCGGGACACGAGTATTTATAACCTGCATATGTCAGCTGTCGAAAATATAATATAGAGTATTGAAGTGATTTCAATACTCTGTATTATATTTTGATATATTTATATTGGCGATATATGAAGATATGAAGATGTACCAGGTCCAGCAGCCGGCAATCGTAAGGAAATTATCAACGGCAACCTGCGGAGCTGAGTGATTGAAAATGGTCCAGTAGATTGGAATGACTGTTGTATTAATATACAATTACACACTTACTCACAAAATCTTCTCCACGGTCAGCAAGCAGACGACATCTCAATCGGGACACGAGTATTTATAACCTGCATATGTCAGCTGTCGAAAATATAATATAGAGTATTGAAGTGATTTCAATACTCTGTATTATATTTTGATATATTTATATTGGCGATATATGAAGATATGAAGATGTACCAGGTCCAGCAGCCGGCAGTCGTAAGGAAATCATCAATGGCGAGTTGGCGACCTGGGTAGCTGAGGGATTGTCTTAGTACCGGTAGTGTAAGGCTGTTGGACATAATTATATGCTGCTCTTTCAGTGTCTTTCCTTAGGCCTAGCATTACGTGTAATTTACACAAGGAAGAATTCGTATCAATGATTAGTTCGCCTATTATAGGAACATGGAACGTTGCATGATATTCCTAATTTTCGACAAATATTTTCACATACTGTGGCGTCGAACTCTGTATGTCTACATTTTGGAACATTAAGACACCATTAGGTCTATCTAATGCAACGAATCCATTGCCGGAAGGGTCCGTTCGATTAGGGTCAAACTACAACATCCGGTTCAGTTTCAGCTTTACTTACGAATACGTAAACAACGCTTGCCGTCGGTCGGTCTGTCGGTCTGTCGTACATATGGGATATATATGTATACACACATTGTTTGTATGCGTTTAGGTTAATGCCAGTCTATGATCCACATAAGAATATGTAACCTATAATGTATATATAACATATATTATCAAGTATTGCACATAGGTCTATCAACCGTATGAATTCAGTGTGTAGTTCAGTCTCTGTGCGTTCAGCAGTGGATCAGTGCTTTAGAAGGTCAAAGCTAGCACAGTATATTGGCTGACGATGGTGGATGCGATATGATTCCAGGCAATTTATATGGTCTCCTGACACGCCACGCATTCCGAAGTTTTATCAGCTCTAAATTCGCCCCCGCCTGTATTGAAACAAGACAATATGGGCGTCATAAACAAAAGAACAGCTGTTGCGTACTGCGAGCACCGACTTCCTGCACACATGTGAGAAAATAATGAGTTTTCCACAGCAGAAGCTTGAATGGTGGTAGACTTTATAGTCGACTAAGCCTACAATGCAAACCAAGAGAGTTTATATTGCTTACAAGTGAACTGGAAGAGATGTGAACTGCGAACTGTGAACTGTGAACTGTGAAAATTGAACTGCTTACAAGCCTATGAGCAGTTCGCTTTAACTACATGTAGGTTGTCGATAATAAACTTCGATTTACGCATCGTATCGAGCGAAACCGTTTGTTTTGATACTAGCCTATATCCAGCTGAATGCGCCTCTGAGTAGTTCCCTCGAAGGGGCGCTATATAAATTCTCCAATGAATGAATTACATTGACTGCAATGCATGTTTGACATTTGCATTAATTCTTTCACCAAAGAGATGTATACGCCTGACATAATCGATTGACTACAATAATTAAGTGAGCTAATTATCAATCTGGTTCCGCATGTGCTTGAAGTCTGTTCTGTTTGATCTTGGGTCCTCTCTGCTTAGTCGGCAGTCCTGCTGATGAGTTTTCTCTTGAATTTGCCTTTTAAAAATTTTCGCTGGTGTGTTGCCATGTAATGTTAATGTTCGTAGATTTGCAAAGCTTATTCATTTAAACAACTTGAAAGTATTCAAAAATAATGCTAGTAAGAAACAATGCTAAGGTATTCCTTACGTAGGCCTATCTAATAAATAAAATATTTAAACTCTAATTAGAATTAGTAACTCAGGATTGAATCAAATGTCAGAAAATGGTATCTTGAAAGACTCAACTGTTAATACTTAGATATAGGTACATTCATCAAGTGTATTCACATATGTTCCTTCAGAACAAGGTTATGGAAGTTAACGAATCTTTTTGGTGCTGGATTACAATTCGTTCATTTAGCATAATGCCTTGTCTTATATTGTTACAACAGTTTTTATCCATCGAATTTATGCATGGTAACAAACCAAAGATGCAAGAATCACTCTGTCTCTTCAATAAAGAGCTTAGGGCCTGCCTGTACTGGTAAGTCTCATTTTATATAGGTCAAGACAGAAGACACGTTAGCATAATTTGAATGGTTACATGTAACCTAAAAACCATCAGCGACATCATTTAGGAGAAGCTGTAACTACAAATAAACAGATGGTCGAAATGATCCTCGAGTATCTTAATTACACTTTAATTTGTAGTTGGTGCCATTCATCGATTTTCAATGGAATGTATGGAATGGAATGTATTGTCCAGAAATATCCCGAAGAGACGAGAGACAGATGAAAACTGGAAGAGTTTTTCCAACACAAGCTTTCAGTCTCCGACCAGAAAGGTCATGGCATAATGGCACTCAGCAAAATATACGCCACTCTGTAATATATACACACGATAATCGACTGCGTATTTATAGGACCTATAATTAATTATGGTCGGCAGCCTAAGAAAGCAGTTGTAACAGCCCAATATGTAATCCCAATATGTACTAACTGTATGTGTCGCCTAAAGTAGTCTATATATACACAACTACTTAGTTATAATGTGATAGGTCTAAAAGAAAATGGAGCGACAATTCCTAGAAGCAGCTGCTCTCCCATTGCACGTCATTACTTTCAGAGGTTTCCTACACTCAGAAGCAAATCAAACAACGCTATAGGTCACTAAAAACGTCAGCAGCTCGAACAATCTATATGCCACGTATAAGTGGAATGGTGTCTTGAAGCCTTTTGTACCATAAATCTTATAAACTCAGAGATGTAGGTCGACTTGATAAGAATGGAATCTCATCGCTTTTTCTGTCTTTTACCAGCTCCTAAACCTCTCTTACTTCCATTCCGTCAGCGATTGAAGAGCACCTTCTCACATCATGATATTGTGTTCTGATCTTGAGCACTTTCTGGTGGGGTTTTCTTTTCTTTCTCTGCATGAGTGTGCAGCTATGATTATGGTATTACTTGCCTTTGTTCACTGTTTCCTATCTCTTTCAATCAATCAATCAATCAATTCAATCAATTTTTATTCGGTAACCACATTTTCAAAGAAACAGATTAACATGAAATACAAGAAAAAGTAGTAATCCTGGTTACACAGAGGAACCTAAAGGGGTTTTAAAAACCCGGTTGCCAGTACCCCCTTTCCTTTCTAGCTTGATTGCAAAATGCTCAATTTATGGTAAAATTGTTGTCACCTACCTAGGTCTGCATATGTGCCTGCATACTTACAAATCTAAATAAATAAGCCTGCCTCCCTACTATACCTACTTGCCTACCTGGTAATTACTTGCGTTGTACATATCTACTGGATTATCTACCTATCTACTTCTCTATCTGTTTACATCCTTACTTGCCATCTAACCTAATCTCTCACTCACAGGCCAACTTACTCTACCATCTGAATTCCCCGATAAATGCGCTTTTGGGTTTAAATGCAAACTCGATAGGCCCTTGTTGCCTCTTATAAGAGCCAAATTTTATGGCCACTTCTTGTCTATTCCTTCGTCAAAACATCTGCGTATGACCCCGTGGGATTTCGAAGCCCAAGGGATGTCACGGTTTATGGCATTGTGTCTGGATTTAATATATGGTATTCATGCAGTTGTTGTTGTCTAGTCATCGGTCGAGCTTTGTCCAGTTGCTTTCGACAGCCAATGCTTTTCGGTGTTTTAACATCTGCTCTCTCAATGATATGTGGGTATATAGATTGTGTGTCGCTGTCAGACAAAGATACTTCAGTTAGGATTTACAGTGAATCAAGATAACGAAGCTAATCATACTTACAAGTCCAAAGCCTAAATAAAGGAGAAAGGCAACGCCATTCAGTTTCGTTATGACATCGCGTGGTCAAGCAGAAACTACTAGACAATTAGTGCGTTCTTTTTGGTTTACATGAACCATTGGTTTGCCTGCTGGACTGTTATTCGTATTAGACGAGGAAAATTCCCCAGTACAGATATTTGTTTTGAGATTTTAACTCCACCTGCGTGCCCTAGCGAACACAGATACAATGAGTAGATGGCCATAAACTCAGTGGGACGGTTAGGCTGTGAAAGAGAGGTCTGGGTATCCGCTTTCAAATGCCGAGATCAAGAAACAAAAAGTGGCAAACTGCTTATGCATGGCTGCTTCTCGGTGCTAGCTTTATGGACTGCTCTTCTCTGTTTCGTTTCAATTTGTTTGGCACTAGGGCTCATAAAGGTGAGACTTGTCAATCAGAAGTCTATAATCACTTTTTGCGACGCGAAGGCAACTGCCACCGTAATATTCATATGCGTTTCACCTTACCTTGCATTCGTAGTTGAGTCCACAGCAAATTTATCCAAGTGTTGATATTTCTGTGCCTGAAGTGCTTCAATCACGAGACCGTGCCTTTGCAAACTCGTGTAATCAATAATTAGCTTACCTTACCTGGTTTATCTTACCGTACTTTACCTTACCAAACCAAACAATATCATACCTCTATTTTTCTCTAGTTTAGCCCACTTGTTACGGTTGTTAGAGAACCAAATTGACATGTTGCCAGAGAAAAAGACTAGTTAAAGCAGGTTAAGATGATATCACTTGGGTAAACGAGAGAACCAGGCGCAGGTGAAATCATTCTGTCAGACGTCTGACGAAACGATTTAGATTAGTAGCATTTGGCAAAGCCATTAAGCATCAGGCATAGGCACAATGCCACTAGGGCATCAGTAAAAGAGCGTAGAAGACATTAAGACGTCATCTTACCTATCAGTGCTAGTTGTATATTATAGCTCCGTATAAGAGAGCGATCCTCTCGCATATCAGTGGGGCGTGGTGGCTCAGTGGTAAGTTCGGCGCCTTGTGACCGGATGGTTGCAGGTTCGAATCCCACTCTAGCCGCTGCGTACGGACCTTGGGCAAGTCCTTCACTCGCAATTGCTCGTGGCGCTTCGGCGTGAAAACTCCGACACAGTATCAAATGCTGTAGTCGGGAGAGCCTCTGAGTATTGTATTGTATTGTATTTAAACATTTATAAAGCGCCTCTAGTAGGGTGAACCGTTCAGAGGCGCTCCCAGTGCGCATGGCCAAGAGAAAAGAAATAAGTCTTGAAGAAAGCAAAAGAAGATGAGGGGTTACTTATTAAAATTTGAGAGCGAGTAGAAGGAGACAGTGTATTCCAGAGAGAGGGACCAATTGAGGCAAAAGATCGGGACTGAGCCATAGCTGTTCTAGTACGAGGAACTGAGAGATCAAATCTGTTCGAGGAGCGAAGTGGACGATGCGAAGAGACAGAAAGAGGCCGGTGAATTACATCAATTAAATATTTGGGGGCAAGACCCCGCTGTGTCTTTGACACCAGAATAAGGATTTTGAACTTAATACGTGCAGAGAGAGGAAGCCAGTGCAGTTTCTCAAACATGAAGGATGAAATGCGTGAGTAGCGTGGCAGACGGGCAATTAATCTCGCAGCTGCATTTAGGACTGACTGCAGAGGCATGAGACGGACCTTAGGAAGACCGATTAGAAGCGAATTGCAGTAGTCAATTCTGGAGCAAATGAAAGCATGGACCAGCGTTGTGAAAACAGAGGAAGAGACAGATCGTCGAACAGCCCTAAGACGCCTTAAGTGGAAGTAGGAAACACGTGTGAGGTTAGAGATGTGATCTTTGAAGGAGAGAGAGCTATCAAGCGTAACACCTAGATCACGTACACTTGATGAAAAGGAGTAGTGAGGGAAGATTTCCAAGAGGAGGGCGAAATCAATCTTAAGCAACTGTTGACGGGAGCCAAACCAAATGAACTGGGTTTTGGAGGCATTAAGACAGAGACGATTTGAGGACATCCAGGAATGGAGAGACTTAGATAGAGACTCAATACGCTCAACTAAGTGCAATTGAGATAAAGGAGACCCATGGACAAAAGCTTGCACATCATCAGCAAAGATATGACCAGTAGCTCCCGAGAGTGGGAAAAGAGAAGGAATGTCAGCCGTGTAGAGAATAAAGAGTAAAGGACCAAGTACAGAGCATTGAGGAACGCCCAGCTTAATGTGAATCCATTTTGTTCTAGAGTCGCCCGATATAATCATTTGGGTTCGTTCAGACATATATGATCGAAACCAGCAAAGAGGAAGGCCCTGCAACCCATATGAAGTCTCAAGACGCTGAAGGAGAATACTATGATCTACCATATCAAAGGCTGCAGAAACATCGAAAAGAGCCAAGAGGCTAAGTTCAGCCCTGTCAACAGCAGAGTAGATTTCAGAGAGGAGAGAGAGGAGAGCAGTCTCAGTAGAATGATGAGCCCTAAAGCCTGATTGATTAGCAGGAAGGAGTCCAGATTGCTCAAGATAAGGGAGGAGCTGAAGAGAGACAAGACGTTCAAGAGTCTTGGATAGGAAAGATAAATTGGAGATGGGACGGTAATTATTGCAGAGATTAGTATCAAGATTAGGCTTTTTTAGCGAAGGAAAGACCAGAGCACGCTTCTGCGATGGAGGAATACACCCTTCGGAAAGCGATCTATTAAATAGATAAACAAGAAAGGGAGCAAGGTCATCTAAAATGTCACTAATAACAAAAGGGGGTAGCGGATCGAGTTCACATGATTTAAGATTAACAGACGTTAATACTAAACGAAGGTCGAACTCTGAGATAGGACGAAAACTATCGAAGACAGTAGATGTAGATGTGAAGGTCGGAGGAGGAGCATCAGCTGTCGAAGCACGAAGTCGGTCAATCTTTGTGGAAAGCATTTCCTGAAACTCATCTGCAGTGAAAGATGGAGCTTCGGTAGAACGAGATGATCGCCCAAGGAGACCCGAGACAGACGACCACAAGCGTCTTGGATTTTTTTCGTTGCGCAAGACTAGCTTTTCCCAATATTCAGCTTCCTTCTGATGGTAGAGGCGATGTAAT
Source organism: Allolobophora icterica (assembly GCA_963556255.1). Lineage (NCBI taxonomy): Eukaryota > Metazoa > Annelida > Clitellata > Crassiclitellata > Lumbricidae > Allolobophora > Allolobophora icterica. Next base: position 32,475,404 of record OY744608.1, on the reverse strand, counting down.
GAGCGAAGCTGAGTAATCCAGGCTAGTCGGTCGACAGGATCTTTAGTCCGACGACTACGGCGCTCGAGGCATCTGGTACGACGACGGAGTCGACGGCAGTCAGCGTCAAACCAGACTGCCAGTGGGCGCTGACGTGTCCAAACTTTACGCCGAGGTAACATGGCGTCGAGGAGACTTGTAACTGTGGAAGTGTATAGGTCGAATAGTTCAGCAACTGAGAGGTTATCCAGAGTAGAATCCGGCGAAGAAAGGAGAGTATCACGTAGAGCTGCACTGAAGGCAGACGAGTCGAACGATTTCCATCCACGTATCATGCGAATGGAGTGAATCGGTTGAAGATGAATGGAAGGAAGAGTAAAACTGATGACAGAATGGTCCGAGAGCGTCGGTGGTAGAACTTTAAGGTCGTCTACTTGATCATCCTCACTAGTGATGACAAGATCAAGCTGACCACCTAATCGATGAGTAGGTTGATTTATATGCTGTCGAAGTCCAAATTGCGTGAGAATGTCTCGTGGCGCTTCGGCGTGAAAACTCCGACACAGTATCAAATGCTGTAGTCGGGAGAGCCTCTGAGTAGTAGTAGACTTGAGGAGGCGCTATAGAAATATCCGAAATAAATATAAAAAAAATCAGACTATCAGTATCAGCATCTTCCGGAAAATATATTAATTGTTCCTGGGACAAGTTTTGACTTTGACCGGCACTTATTCACGGTGACTGTTCGATCATTTGAAATTCTCTACCTCCCAGAATTCTTGATTCTCTTATTGAAACTATGGATCGATTTAAGTGGAACTTATCTATTTTAATATCTTTTTATAAAAGGTTCACAATGTTATTTTGTTGTTGCCTGACTTCGTGTGTAGGCCTACTTCTGAGCTTTATAAGGATGCATTATTAAATCTAGTCCTATTTATTTAACTATTTTAATCGCTGAAAGTTCTGCATCACCAAAAACCTTCTCGTTGGACTGTAATAAATTGCTACATCAGGAGATGTGACATTTGTCCCCTGCTGCGTGCTTAGCTCCCGTGATCTTGCAAAATAAATCCTTGACCTTTTTTGCAGACACAATTCTGGCATACGGCTTAAATTGGTCAGTACTTTTGCATTGGACAAATTCCTTCATCCAAATTCTACACCTCCAGTCAAGGACTACATTCAGGCAACTACCTCGGTAGAGGTTCAAACACTTATCTTTTCATAACCAACAAAACCGGTCTCCGGTATCCTTGACACGATTCCTACATGCTTTCTAAAAGTAATAATTCATATAGTGTTTGTTGCATGCGGTGTTCCACAGGGTTCTGTGCTTGGTCCTCTTTACATTATGCACCACACTACTAGGAACATTGCTTGAGAATCATTCATTGCGATATCATTTCTAAGTTGATGCTACTCAAATATACATTTCATTTGAAACAGTCTGTCATGTGACTCGTCTGTGCAGCTGTTGTCTGCTGTTTTTGATGAGGTACGCTCTTAGATGGCGATCAATAAACTCCTTATCAATCGAAGACTGAATTTTTACCACTGGGCACTCCACAGCAATTTTTTTAAATTGATCGGCTTAAGTCTTTGAAACTGGGTGACTTAATTGTTGAGCTAGCGGATGCTGTTCATTATAAATTAATCGTTGTTTTCAATTCTGCCATGTCTCTCATTAGCCATGTAAACAGTATTTGTAAGTCATCATATATGTTCGATCATGACATACGCAGAATTAGGCGCTATGTGCCAATGTCTGCAATGGTAGCTCTGGCAAATGCATTGGTTTCCAGTCGCCTAGATTACTGTAACTCGCTTCCTATAGGCATCAATAACTCATACATGCCGAAGCTGCTGAGAGTTCAGAACTCTTTGGCTAGAGCCATAACTAATACGTCCAGATATGAACACATACCTCTATAAAGTAGCTGGGAACTAGCTATAAAAAGAAAAACCGTACGACGTGATTTATCAGTATATTATATAAAGATAGAACATACCGTTGTCAAAGTACAAGAGATTCTAATGTATGTTTCTCTCTGTCAAAGACGCCTGCGATCCTGTACGAATCCAACGGGTGTCATACAGGTACAGAATGCCGAAGAATGTCTACCCTTCTTATGTCCGATCTCCATTCGCAATCCTCCAAGATACCACGAGGTTGTACGTATGTTCGTAGCTCCTCCCACTTGCATCATAGTTTGTTTCTGGTGACCATAAATGTCCTTTTTTTCGGCTTCCTGGCAGTTCTGCTCACTCCCCCAAGTTATCCCATCCATCCATGTCGACCTGCTTCCATCCCTGAATCATCGCGCGCTTCAATCCTGTTGACTGATGCTGATATAATAATTTAGATTTAACCGTATCCAGTTGTCTTGTCTACTTCGTTCGAGACATATGGACTTCCATCTTCCATATTATATCACGTCCTTGCTTGACGGCGTTGACGGTTTACTCTGTTCTGTCTGATGAATTTGTCTGCATATCTTTTGTAGCCTATGTGTGTCAGTATGCGCCTTTGATCGCCTCGCCTCCCTCTACCCGCGAAAAGCGCGATCTAAGCACTCAACTAACCAAACTGTCATCTAACTAAAAATATCGAATCCAGAGACGTATTCAAGAACAGAGGAAAAGTTTATCAGCGCAAAATCCGATGGTAAACTAATAAAACGAGAAATTATGCGGAGCAAACGCACTGGTGTGTGCACACGATAAACGCAAACGCACCTCGTAAAAATAAGATATGCCTGTTGTTGAGAATGCTGCTTTATCTCAGCCAAAAATTCATAAACGCCTAGTCGAGAAAAGTGCATAAGTCATGAAAGATTAAGCCTTTATAACATTAATTACTGCAACTCATAGGACTGAAATCGAGTTCGATTACTACTTTCGCACTTAAGCGAGTTTCAGAGTCGTTGATCTCGGTGTAACCTTGGGGACTGCGGAAAATGGAGTAGTTCGCTGTTCTAAGATAAGTCCTTGCTAAGCTTCCAGACTATTTCACCACACGTTTCATTGATGCTGGGCTACACCGCTGGGAGTTTCATCTTGTGTTTTAATATCTATAGTTATTACAGGCTGAGTCGTGGAAGTAAAGGTAGGCCTACTTTTAACGGCTACAGGGCCCCGCCGGCCGTAGTAAAGGTACTTGTAACGGCTACAGGGATCCGCAGGCCGTATACCCCGTGATCGATCGAGTCAGTCGATCAATTTGGTCGAAACTCGGTCAAATCGAGTTGGTCGACAAATCTTTGACTTGATTGACTTGCAAGTTGAGTCGATCACATGTTTTGACAAGTCGAGTTCATCGTTGCTTCTCGACTTGACTCAACTATGAAATATTTTACTTATTATTTTTGCGGCTAAGTCACACAATGAAACACATGATGCAATGATGTAATTCTGTGTAAATACTGTATTAACCTGATTTGAAGTTCAGTGCAAACAAGACACTGCACGTCCTCTACTGCCGTCTAATTTGTTGAGCTGGTACTAATTTCTGTACCGTACTGTAGAAGATTCCCTTGTAGCTCAATACTTACATGAATATAACAGGGCTTAAAATCGTGTTTCTTCTGACAGAGACGTAGCTGGGGGACAGAGGGGACATGTTTCCCCGGGCGCCAGAGGAAGGGGGCGCCAAAATGAGGGTTAAAATAATAAGTTTTCTCCTAATTTTTATGTAATTTTAACTAATTTATTCCAAAACTTATAAGATTTAATCTTGGCGCCCCCAAAATACCCAGTTATATCCTCATTACTTCTAAATCAGTGTGTCAGGGATGATTTTACCCCCCACCCCTTTCAACTTCGCTGTATAGGAAACTTTTAACCGCCTGGAATGAATAGCTGCATTCTGCTGTATCGATGGCCGATGAGAGGGAGGGTGGTGGTATGCAGGAGTAGCATCTGTGCACGTGTGGACTGCCTGAGGGTTAATCTAGCTCCGCCAGCCTTGGCTCTTGCGGCCCATGGCTGTATTCATAACCCAAGTATCAAATATTACAATAGGCATCATGGACACAGGGCGACTGCTGGTGCTGGCTGCTGCTTCCAACTCGGCAGCTACTGGCTACAGGGTCTCTGCAGAGATTTGTTTACTTTATTGGGACAAGAGGTCAAAATTACAAGCTAACTTTCAATAAGAGGCAGACATGCAGTCTTAGTCTGAGCGTGAAGACCGAATTATCAGAGCCCACGGTCTAAGTCAGTCAGTACTCGCAGTTTAGCTATCTTGGATTTCAATTCTGAGGCATTATAAATATTATTATATGGATAAAATGAAACAAATATTATGTGCTATCTGCTGCTGTAAGATATTATTTTACATTTCTAACGCATTTTACATTTTTCAGTTAAATAATAGTATATCTTAGCCATGCCAGAAAAAAAGTAACTGAAGCTGAAGGCCGTAAAAGAAAGAAGCTGACAAGACATCTTTCTGAAAAGTCTGGTACACTTCTGGCAAGTTTCCTTTAAAAAGCCAAGATGCCAGAAGCTGGATCTGAAAACTCCAACTCTTCAGAATTAGAAGACGGTGGAAGGGGATATCAACCACCTGTTTTAGAACATGAGACGGTTGACAGGGTTGAAACCATACCATTCAATGTATTTGAAAAATGTGAACGGGGGGCAATTTCATATTTCGCCCCCGGGCGAAAATATCCTATAGCTACGCGCTGTCTTCTGACACAAGGTGTGCAGTTGACATTATCCAGTGTGCAGTTGACTTGTTTTGAGTGTGCAGTGTGCATTATGAATTTTTGAGAGATTAGCTCAAGTAAACCACACACGATATCATTATAATACCTGAAATTTTACTTACCAGTTCAATTACAATTTGACAGTTTGAGGAAGAGTGTGTAAATGAAATTCACGAGTAATTTAGGTACCAGGGTACTGGAATATAAGAATGCAACAGTCGTCAGCAATTTTGACCAGAAAGCTATACATGTAGCTGAAGTTGACAAAAATCGACCAAGTCGATCGTTTATTTGCCCAGTTGATCGAGTCGACGAGAGGTCGACTAGTCGGTCGACAAAGGTGATCGAGTCAATCGTCGGCCGACCCAAGTCGATCGTAGCACTCGACTCGATCTACCAAGGGGTATAATCTACTACAGATATAAAATTAAAATTGAAAGAGTAAGTAGGAAGAGAATTAACAAACAAAAGCCAAGTCATCTCGCTACGATCAGTCGAAGCATTTGAGCGATCGTCCCAAGACGGTCTTCGTCAGAATGTAATCCTCGACTAAGACATCCTGGCAAAGAGTATTTTAGACGGAAGTCCTATCGACGGCCGGCAGTTCCGGATATTGTTTGATGTCGATGGTACAACAGTCAAGGCAGAGTCCCAGCCACATGATAAGTCCGACGAGTAGGCAGAGTGCCGGCCAGAGGGCGGCGTGCAAGGCTTGGCTTCCCGTCGTTCTCTCCAGGATAACACTTCCCGACCGGTTGTAGTACTCCGCCTGAGGATCGAAATAGCACTGGTAGCTGTTTCCCAACTGACCCCAGCGACCCTGAAATCGCTTCGATTCTTTTATGTTCCATTCCTCGTCCGCACATTCGTGCAGTGTACACTACAATGAGACAGTAAACTCCACAAGTTTAATTATTTTATTAATTTAATTTATTGTGGTTTTTCTCGAAGTATAAATGACTCATCGGAACTGTAATAAACCTCTTGAGATTAAGAAAAATTGTATCGTGATGATTAATATTCCGAAGGCATGCACAAAAAGAGATATATTAAAGTAGCTAAAAAAAATCTCTGAGACGATTACACTGCTGTCTGCGATGTAACTGTACATGCAAATTTCTAAAAATTTCTCAGCGCCACACAAAAGCCGCGTCACAGAGACCATCTTATACAATTCAATTCAATTCAATTCAACTTTATTGATCCGAATTCAATACAAAAGTACAGTAGGCACCAATCGGAATGTAAAAACATTCGGGATACAATAGGGAAAGCCCAAAAGGGACATAGGTCCCGCTTAATTAGGGCTGCCTATTTGTTACACAGTAATAAGATGGCACCAAAAAAGAAAAAGAAAAATGATGGGGACAAAAACCAGGCCCTGAAAATAATGTTCTTGAGGTATAGTATGAATGACAAGTAAAGGACTAGTTGAAAATACAAGAACACCAGCGTTATATTAAATGAAGTCCTCAGAGGCCAAGTTCTTTGGTTAGAGAGACAGACAGACAGACAGGGACAGAGGGAGAGACAGATAGAGAGAGAGAGAGAGAGAGAGAGAGAGAGAGAGAGAGAGAGAGAGAGAGAGAGAGAGAGAGAGAGAGAGAAAGAGAGAGAGAGAGAGAGAGAGAGACTAAGCTTACAGAAAATAAAGCACACGACAGAGTGCGCCACGCTTCTGCTGAGTATCCACGTGACCAGAGCCTACGTCCACAGTTAATGTCAACTAACTACTCAAATTGTCTTGGGCAAGCTTCGCCAGAGCTTGATACAAACTCGAACATCGTGCTCATATGTAAGTTATTAATCTATTAACGCGAAACCAACACCCACATTTTACAACAACAATGCAAACAATACTGAAAAAGTAGAACAGTCAGTAGAAAAAAACGATGCAATATTATAAACGGGTTTTAAAAGTCTAAATACCGGTACACAGTAATATCTGTGGTTCTGAACTAACGGCACACAACTTTACACAGGCCTACGCAGGGCTGTAGTGGTAAAATTAGAGGTGAGTACACGCTACCGGTGAGAAGCGGCGTCACTACAGCCCTGGGCCTACGATAAGTAATGCCAATGTGATAAACGTTGAAGAGTATTCAAGGATCAGTTAACCGACAGTGTATACATAGAAGGCAGTCCACATAATTTAATATAAAATGTCTAAATGGCATGTAGCATAGGCTACATGTCGCCTGCATCGCCGTTGAACTTCCTCTCTTGACCCGAAGCGTAAAAGCAAGTAGGAGCACTAGTCGAAAATTCTATCGCGTAGGACCTACATTTCGCAGTAGTGAAAATACTGGACTCTGTATTTTACGTAGGCCTAAATGACAGTTTATTATGAGATAACACACAGCCAACTTTCATGATCTGCTCGGAAATGTTTATAGTGCGACAGAAATTAACAAAAATTAAATAATTCTGAGGGTATTAAAATGGGCTTGGACTGAGAGAATCATATAACGTCTCTCTCAGAATATAGTTACTCGGAGGCTTTCACGGTAACTCTGCCACTGATCGTACTCTGGTAGTGCCAGTTGCAAGCCTGGATAAAGGAGGAGGACAGTGCTAATTATCTTTGTTATGATATAGCGCTGTTAAACAACATCTAACCAACAAACCAAGGTTCTCATTGTATAAGAACTCCGCTGCAATACAAGTCTTTAGACAGTGAGTTGCGATACTAGGCCTGCTGCTAGAGGCGCAACTTTAGTTTAGAAAGTGGGGGTACAAAATTTCGCATTGTTTCAGCTTCGCGGCTGTTATATAATTATAATGCCATCGTTTGTAATACAAGCATAGTAATAATTATATGCTTAATAACGATGATGATTATGATACTTCTACTACTACTACTACTACTACTACTACTACTACTACTACTACTACTACTACTACTACTACTACTACTACTACTACTACTACTACTACTAATAATAATAATAATAATAATAATAATAATAATAATAATAATAATAATAATAATAATAATAATAATAATAATAATAATAATAATAATAATAATAATAGTAATAATAGCGACAATAACTAATTCACCATTAATTCAGCAACTACCCAACCTACGATCGTTTAAGCAAAAGCTACCGTCTTCCATGTTCGAGGGGCACTAATTACCACCCTCCACAGTTTAATCCACATACATGCATTGAGCATACACAGTAAGCCTTTAGCCTCAAGATATTCTATCAAGTCTTTAGTTAAAGTATACTGCTACCATTAGCCTACATATCTAATGATGTTATATTGACTGCTTTTCGTCAAATTGTAGACCCTATAACTACCCAGATGGCACTGGTAGCGGGGTCTACGACCCTTCATGGGTCTTCTGTGCAGGCAGATTATGTCAATTCATTATAAGCATTATATGTTTTGCTTGTCCTTGCAATGTTTGATTACCGAATTAAAAATACAATACAATACAATTGGTACCGGTAGGTATTATAAGTAATTGCACTGTGGTTTCACAGGAGATATTGCTAGCGCTAGGAATAATTGCATTGTGACTCCACAGAGGATATTGCATGATACCGCTAGGAATAATATTGCATTGTGATTTCATAGAGGATATATTGAATTAGCCAGCTCTTCTAACCTCTCTGAATAATTGCATTGTGATTTCATAGAGGATATATTGCCTTAGCAACCTCTTCTAACCTCTCTGAATAATTGCATTGTGATTTCATAGAGAACGTGTTGCATTGTGATTTCACACAGTATTTTGTTTCCGTAGCAACCTCTTGTAATAATTGCATTGTGATTTCATAGAGAACGTGTTGCATTGTGATTTCACACAGTATTTTGTTTCCGTAGCAACCTCTTGTAATAATTGCATTGTGATTTCATAGAGAATATGTTGCCGTAGCAACGATTGTCTAACCTCTGGGAATAATTGCATTGTGATTTCATAGAGGATATATTGCCTTAGCAACCTCTTGTAATAATCGCATTGTGATTTCAGAGGATATATTGCTTTAGCAACCTCTTCTAACCTCTCTGAATAATTGCATTGTGGTTTCATAGAGGGCGTGTTGCATTGTGATTTCACACAGTAGTTTGTTTCCGTTGCAACCTCTTGTAATAATTGCATTGTGATTTCATAGAGAACATGTTGCCGTAGCAACGATTGTCTAACCTCTGGGAATAATTGCATTGTGATGTATTACCTTAGCAACCTCTTGTAATAATTGCACTGTGATTTCATAAAGCTACATTTCCGTAGTAACGTCTTGTAATAATTGTATTGTTATTTTATAGAGGGCACGTTGGGCGTAGCAACCTCTTTTAACTTATGGGAATAATTGCATTGTGGCTATACAGTATTCCAATTCTAAGTAGCTTTTTTATCGTTCACTAAAACTTATAAGAATCGATTCAAAACTGAAGACAATATATATATATATAGTTTCCTTATATGCAAATTTGTCTGTCGCAGGACGCTACGTCACAAACGGCTTCTGTTCTATAATTGTGAAACCGTTTGTACTGCCGTCTTGATGACGGTCGTCTTGACGACGGCGATCAGAGCATTTTGACAAACGATACATATAGGCCTATTATGATACACTGTCGTCACGTCATAATTTATGACGGGTTAATACACTAGTGATAAAATAATACGGTTATATATCTTCTGCCTTAAAGCCGAATCATTTAACCTTGTGAAAGTTCAAAGGTCAAATAGGTCAATTAGTCAGAATACAAATAAAATTACCAATTGCAAGGCGTCTTCTGATTAGTAGGTGATTCCGAGAAATGTCATGCAAACTTGAAAAACATAAACTCTATATATTTCGGATGTCTGTGGAGAAATGAAGGGTAATTTGATCGTTTCAATGATTTCCATTGACAGATATCTCGACAGTATTATGACCCTATCAAACATCAACTCAATCAGTTCACGAGTTTAGGATTTACAGAGAGTCAGAAATGCCACTTTCTATACCATTGACACATAAGATGCTCTATCACAAAGCAAGTGATGATCCAAAGAAAAAATCACATGTGACATGTTGCAACTAGCTAAAACTTTCTATCCATAGACCGAGTACTGAATGAAGCCTTTCCAGGTGCTGTAGTTCGTAGTTCTGCGCGTGTGGCCTAATTCAGAGATGATGAATCAGACAGTGACAAATTACTTACTTTATTTATATCCTAATAAACGGTAAACGTCTAACCGTTCTAACGGATACGTAGGATATTCTTCACCAGGAAATAAATCTTTATGTAGGTCTGTTTATAGAACAATGTTTTAAAACATCTTGGAAAGGTTCAAATATTGCAAAAACTACAATTAATGTTTAAGAGTTACAAATCTTCTAGTGAGTAGTGAGGAAATAATTAAATAAGGTTCCTGTATCAACCCTAATTGCGCCAATCTGACCTATTTCCATGCAGTTGCAGTTAATTAATTGGCCACGATTTACTTTTTAAAAACCGCAGGAATATCCATAAATTCCGACTGTTTCTCGTAGCGATTGATTTACACACCCATCGTTCTTTGTAAAAGCAAATTGGATTGCCACTATTGGCACTGCTCCCGTGCTGAGCAGATCGCTGTTATCGCAGTATGTCTCTCTCTGTCTCTCCGTCTGTTTGGCTGTTTCACTGTGTAGTTCCGTCTATGCTTTAGTCTGTATAGTTTGCCTCTTCACCCATTTCCAAATGGCTGTCTCTCTGCTTGAACGCGTGCGTACTCTTCACTTACACCTTCCCACCGCAGCCCTTGCAAACTGACCAAATATATAACCAACGCCGGTCTCCTGGATACGGCGCCGATCCCTCCCCTCCAAAGATCATTAATATTTCAGAGAGCTCGACGGCGCATGCGCAGTGTGTCGCCACTGTTGTCAGTGCTGTCGCAGTCGCAGGACGATGGAGTTATTCAGTTTTCGCACACGACGAACCATCTGGTCTCATAATTAGAAAAAATGTGTGTCGCCTGAGAGGGGCAAATCAAATTCAATTTGGGCGTCCGTTTTACGATTCATCAGTAGGCCTACCTGCCGCCTAACTTCTTCGTCACACGCCACACGCATGCACGAAGAACGATCTAATATCTGCATCTGCTGTCGCTTCTCGCGGAGGAGTCCTGTCATCATTGATTGGACCTCCATACGCTGGGACGGTAGTAACATTTTCATTGCGTGGTCCACCGTCAGGCTATTTATAACAAAGCTGTCCGAAAGGATGATTGGCTAAATTCCTTCTCTCCCATAAGCTGTCAGACCCCGTCGCTTTAAGCATCTGTCTCATCTTTTGGGCTGCCGTCTTTTTGCACACTCAGCGTTGTTCGTGTACGTCAACTGATGGCGCGTACGACACGGATTTCAAGTCAGAAGACGCACTGGCCTACTTAGATAGGAACCGAAACTGCAGACTGTTTAGGCAACGACAGCATAGACCTAATTAGACCTAATTAGTGGAAGTCACCTGACGATGCCATCACATCATTGCTATCACATATCAGTGCACTGGCCGATACGATTAACGAAGTCGTAGATCGATATAGAACACACAGCCAGGACTGCTAAGAATCCAAGAACAGCGAAATAGATTTCAGCATAAACGTTCCCTGCACTTTAGAATTAATAGTAAACAGCCTAAATTTATTATTGTACCAATATAACAAAGAGTTAAGGTGGTTCAGAGGATATGTAGTCTGTATTAGAACCACTCTGATTTAACCTTTCAGTTAGGCTTTCTCTCACGAGCTGTGATATTGTCCACTGAGACAGCACTATCATCTAAATCATTCCACAAGTCCACAACTCTTGCACTGAATAATTTCCGCCGTAATATTCCTTTCAGTTTCTTAAATAATTTATACCACGTCATCGAGGCGCCTTTCTTGGTGCTGATTAAAAGAACATCTCCCACGGTCATGCCTCCTTGCTAGTGATAATCATATTAGCTTCAAGTAGGTCATGCCTCCTTTCTAGTGATAATCATATTAGCTTCAATTAGGTCTCCCATGTTCCTCTTCCCTCCACATCCTTTCAACCTTTCTTCGTAGTTCAAATCCTCGTATCCCATTGTTATAGGTCTTCTTTGCAGTTTCTCCAGTTGTTCTATGGTATGTTTCAGATATGGATTCCATATCTTGGATGTAGTATTTTAACTGCGGCCCGACCAATGATTTATTCAACCTCAGTATTGTACCCGTGTCTCTACTGACTTTTATTATACCTGAGGTTGAACTAACCTTTTTCCTGCTTCAAAACATTGCCTTGGAGATTTTTGCACTCTTCTGCATAATCATCTTCAAGTCCATTTCTTTCTCACTCACTTTTAATACATTCCTTACTCCACTTCCTACTAAAACTCTTTGTTTCTCTTCCTCATATTATTAGTATGATTATTATTATTACGAAAATGTTAACGTGCGCAAAGTCTCGCATGAATGCGAATCTGAGGCGCTATGAGTCAGTCGCCAAATGAGAACGGGCTGAACGACTAGACATCCAGATATTTAAATGTCAACGAGAAATAGTGTTGAAGTATTTGTTAAGGAAGAACAAGAGTTCGAGAATCGGAAAACATCAGCAATCGGTCCATTCCTTGGGGTTGCAACATGGAATGCATGAGAGCCCATGACAGTTCTGCATCGTGGCTCGGTGAAGAGACCCGTTGAGACTCCGTGCAGCCTGTGATCCGAAGATCACAGGCTGCACGGAGGAAAGTAGAAGAGTCCAGTGGTCGAAGTAGGTAGGAGTATTTGTTCTAAGGATTTTGTGGGTCAGACAGGCCAGTTAAATTTTTCTTCTGAATTCCCTCATGGAAGCCAATGCAGCTGACTGAGTATATAGGTGTAAGGAGTTCGTACGGGAAGATACACGCAACACCATGTGAACCGTGAAGTTTGGGTGCTTTGAAGCCTGTTGACTTCAATATGTGAGATACCTGAAGAACCCGTTGACATAACCAAGGCAAGAGCAGACAAGAGAGCAGAACTATGTCGATGGTAAGAGCAGACCTTATATGACGTATTGCCTTGATATAACAGAAATGAAATAAGATTTGCAAAGGTTTGTTTTGTGAGGTTGAAATGTGAGATTAATGTCCAGAGTTCAAATATTTAATTGAATACTAGGCCCTAAGGTAGAAACAGTTTAGGCAATTATGAATAGGCCTAGGTGGCCGAGTCAGTCTGCTGTGCACCAACCTGCACGTGCAACTACACCAAATAATTCCGCTCGAGCAGATAGGAATAGGCAGAATTAGAAAGAGTCGATGTCCTTGCGAGGTTAGTTTTGAGGTGATTTCGAATGAGTAATTGAAAACACAGGAAATTGTGTTCTTCTTCAATAAATGTTCATTAGCAGCAGAAAGGTGTGGGCTTTGCTAGAACGCGTACATACTTAAAACGTAATTACCAACCACATACTGTTATTTTGCCGGATGTGCTTATTGCAGGGTATGTGATGCAAATGAATGTTCTGGCTAGAGACAGAGCCTGTTGTTTCTAGATGGGCATATTACATGTACGAATGTGAAAGCTTATGCAAACAGACAAATTAATGTCCCTGTATGATAGAACGACTATCTACAAACATTCTAAATATGCCTATTACATACAGGTAGATTATGTGTGGGGGGCCCGTAGAGTAATTGATAACACACTGGCGTGAAGAGCAGTAGGTACCAAGATCGAATCCCGTAGACGCCGTTATGTTTATTCAGCCTTCCGCTCACTAGGTGGCGGCGGTGGTTAAATGAATAGTATACCGTGAATGGCGCCCTGTTGGCTGCCGTATAAAAACAGTTATATTCGACTCCTGTAAAACTGTTATCACGGGCTTCTACTGTATACGTGTATGTAAGGCCCCCTGCGTGGCTGCCGTTTCTACTCTATGTATGTTCACTGTACAGCGCAGTGCGGTTAGCAGGCGCTTAAATAAAGAAAAGATTATTATTATTATTATTATTATTATTATTATTATTATTATTATTATTATTATTATTATTATTATTACGTATCAAGACAATAAGGTAGCTAGGTTACCGCTTAGATTGAAAGTGTTTTGTTACCGTAGCATAGAATAAATCGGTCCACGATCGATACAGAAGAAACGGTGACGTGTTAGAATAGTTTCCCTTGAAGTCTGCACTATCTGTTACGTCACTGATGACGACGTACACCTGTAGGCATGGAAACTTATACGCGCAGAGGCTCGACTTTATTACGTCATCATCAGGCGTTTGTTGTGTCATCGTGTGTTGAGAGCAGCTACACTGCTTGCGGTTGAAGGCGGATTCTATGGTGACGTGGCAGACAACCGGAAGCCAGTACCTCGTCGCCTGGTACGGCAGGACGATAGTGATGGTGAAGGCGCAGAGCAGGATAGTACCAACGAAGATCAGCAAGGTACTGAAGCAGAAGTACCGGATGCTGCACCTGACCCGCGACATGTGATGGACGCCGAACGCTGACAACAGCCGACAGGGAGACTGCTGCCTTGTCGGTCGGTCGTCGGCTTCTGCTCCGTCTGACGAGATGCGACGCGAATCATTGCCCGTCCTTTACTTGGCGTCAACAAGCCAAACACAGTCGCCCGGCTTCGTGTTGCAGACCAGCGGGAATTCAGCAGACGACGGCATGCACGCGACCACTAATGCACTAACCTACCTACATGTAATTTAGCTCCTGGCACTTGTGCAGACAATTGATATTGGAAAGCACTCTAGGGGTAGCTCGCCCTGACGATACTATATAAAATGTCGTTTTTACTAGTATTGTTTGTCACACCTGTATGTAGGCCTAGTACGGACTGAAGTACCGAATTACAGACAGCTTGACGGGCACGACGAACAGAAGGTGAAATACACGCCATATCCAATAGGTCATATTTAATAATATGAAACAGAAATAAGCGAATAAATCAAACGGAATTCAGAAGCTGCAAAACAGGAAGCAGGAAGTACTGTAATATCAATATCAATATATTCGTTTATACATAAATGACAAGCTGCCACAAACGCAACTTGTTTACACCAATATAGCTCGAACAGTCACATTTTGAGGCAGAGGCCTACACGTGGTTAACAAATACATTCTGCGCTTTATGGATTTTCGCTGAATTTTCAATTTAAACTGCATCTGCAGACACTGTTTAATTTTAATGCGATTTACCGTCTTTACAGTAGACAGTGGTGTATTGTATCAATCCAAAAGGTCTTAGATTTCGAGGCAAATTGAAACTGCTTACAGTAATTATGCTGCAAGCCTATAGTCATGGCCTTCAGTGCACGAAACAGGTTTTTAAAAAAGAACGTCAAAAAGGGTTATGACTCCAACAGGATCTTTTCTCGATTATCCCTGTCACACAACTAATTCTTCTTGAATTTCTTCACAAAACTCAACCGATCAGGAGTAAAATACTAGTGTCGCTCTGATGGACATCCACCTCCATCAACATCTAACACCAAAACTGTCCATTCGTAGTTCCAGAAGTTTTCAATGCGCAGGCGCGGCAGACGATAATTTTCACAGTCCGTTGAAGTTGAATTGCTCCAATCAGCAAACGACACCTCTGGCCTTTAATTTCGAACCTTCGTATCCCCGAATCTAATATAATTCTACAGTCAACTTAGCTGGTCTTATGCACACAATTATAAATGACAACTACCATTATCTAATGAACAACTAATCTTCACACGCCTATTATAAGTTATAAGGCTCTAACTTAACTATTCTATAGGTATATATAATGGTATTTTGAGTGGGACTGGGACATCGCTACACTTTAAACCCAGGTAAGTCTGAGTTAAACATGTTTGGCTCCGCTCTTTCCCTTCTCATTCTAGCGTTGACCTTGCTGGCACTGTTGTTCCACTAGGCCTATCAAAGACAGTAATCTCACACAACGAACCTTTGAAAATCTTGTTTCTACCATATCAGGGCAATACGTCAAATATGGTCTGCTCTTACCAAAGACATGTCACAGACCATAGCCTGTTCTCTTGTCTGCTCTCATCTCGAGTATGCCAACTTCTGTTTCCAGGCATATGAGATCTTCAAGTCATCAGGCTTCAACGTTTCCGAAATTCTCTGGCTCGCGTGGTGCTGCGTGCATCTTCTCGTTCAAACTCATTAACTCTGCTCCATCAGCTCTATTGGCTTACTTTAGAGTTCAGAAAAAGATTTAAACTGGCCTGTCTTACCTATAAAACCTTCACAACGTGCAGTCCTATCTAACTTCAACCGCTACTCTCTCCTTACATTAAGCCACGCAGTCTGCGGTCTTCGGTTATGGGTCTTTTGATTGAGCCTAGTTGTAGCACTGTCATGGCCTGTCGTGCATTTCGTGTTGCAGCCCAAGGAATGGAATCGACTATCAATGTTTATCCGTTGCTCAACCGTTTCTACTTTCAAGAAACGCCTCAAAACTCACTATTTCTCCATGTCTTTCAAACATCTGGATATATATATCTAACAGCTCTGCACCATTGCCTTCTAGATACTGAAGGCCGTAATGCTGCCTAAAGTTAGGCTTGTGAATTGCCTTCTAGATTCAGTACCTAGATTCTAGAAGGCAATGTCTGCACCTAGCGACTGACTATAGCCGCGCCTCAGATTCGCATTTCTCAGTGACTTGGCGCGCGTCAAAGTTGTTCGTAATAATATCTGGATATTATATATATACATAAAGTTCCGCGTTATGTTGAAAACTCCTCGATTCGTGAAAATAACGTAAACGAAACTATGACGTCACAATATTAGTGATGTTTAATACTCAAAACAATTCTATTAAATTTGTCACCATGGTAACGTTGCAGAATCCGATTACCACAAAACAAGATTGCCGTAATTTTAATAAGCGTCATGTTGAAAAGCCCTATTTACTCGATTGGTGAAAATAACGTAAACAAACGTATGACGTCACAAACTAGTGATGTTTAATACTCAGGAAATAATGTTATTAAAATTTGTCACCATGGTAACGCTGCAGAGTCGGATTATTACGAAACAAGTTTGCAGTAAAAATTTTATTACAAATCAGATATTTCGAAAGAATTGTCTCAAAATACAGATATAAATCGTTTGTGTTTTTCATGGGTCATAGTTTATGAAGATAGAAAGCCAAAGTTGAGCGAGCCAGACTTCAAATGATCGAATGAACTTATCAAAGACTCATGTCCGAAAACAACTTCAACTGAAGCAGACTCTTTCATCGACCGGCAGCTTCCTTGGCGTAAAATTGTTTCATCTCGTGAAATATATAATTATTACACCTTAGCGCTAACAAAATTTGGCCTATTCGAGTTTATTTGGTCTAATATGAAAACTTATAGGGGGCCCATTCCACTGTGATCGCAGTGCACAAAACATCATTCATTGATGGTGTAGCATCTATACATATAGTTTCCTTATATGCAAATTTGTCCGTCGTATAACGCTCTATCTGTTCTATTGTGAAACCGTTTGTGACGTCACTATACTGCCGTCTTGACGACGGTCGTCTTGACGACGGCGATCAGAGCACTTTAGCCAACTATACATATAGGCCTATAATGATACACTGTCGTCACGTCATAATTTATGACGGGTTAATACACATGTAAATTAAATAATAGCCTATTAATCTACTTTATATGATCCAATATAAGCTAATCTGATCGATGCTGCAATGCAACAATGTAGCCTACTCTACACTAAATAAAATATGCAAATTTTAAAAATTTTATTTAAAAATCTGATTTAATTTTTTATTCTATATGCTTATATAGTCTTTTCTAAAATGTATTATAAAAATTCATTCAAATCATCGACTGTTTTTCTAATCAATCCTAGTCTAAGTTAGCATAAAATAATTCAAGATTAACTAGATTATTGCCCGTCCAAAGATGGTTTAAAAATTTGAAAATATATTTTTCAATTTTAGTGAAATTAATTATTACTTTCATAGTTTAAAAATTTTTGAAATCTCATTGTATACAATGTTTTGCGTAAAAACTGTTCCATTGTTTTGAAGTTTTCCTTGAAGTTTGGCCTCTTTGATGAAAACTGTCAACTCGTGTGGATTCTTAGATCTTGATAGAGATATCTTCCTGAGCTAATAAGCGGATTAAACTGATCACGAATGGATGTTTGGGCCGCTGCATATTGCAATTTAGTGACTGTTATCCGAGTTCTATTTCTATTTACTTGCGCTCTATTTTGGATTGTAGATTGTTCAATTTCTATAAGCATTTGGTAAGTTCTCAAAAGTCTGTTGTGAAGTTTTAAACCAGTTTTAAACAACGGGGAATCGGACGATTAAAATGAAAGATATTTTTCGGCATGCGTGGCCTAAGTAAATTTGCCGATTTAAACCCGTTGAGCTCGTTCGTTTCAGCCTGTTCGCCACCTAAGTAAATTAGTTTAAGCTTGTTTTAAGCCGTTGGTTTAAAAGAGCAGCCCTTGTGGTATATATAAATTTACGTTGAATCAAGTGTGAAACGAACGTCTGTTGAAATCTAATCATTTGTAAACAGTGACGTCATTGGTCATAAATATTCATTAGTTGGAAGCGACCAATGAGAGGAGCGTAACTAAAAGTTCACTTCAAGACTCCGTGACATTTCTGTTTGTTTATATTATTAATAATTTCTATGTTGCAACTTAATGCATTGCGCATTTACTAGGCTTTTACTATCATCATGGTTTGGATGTTTCGTGGAGTATCCAGTCTCTCCTATTCCTACATCTACCCTCAAGTAGCAGACTTCCAGTCTTTAGCCTTTCTGGGAAAATTGGCACAAATCTCACATTTAAGGCCAGAAGTGAAAAAGGCAAAAGCATATCTCGCTTTGTCCTATATTTTATTGATTGAGAAACACATCCACTGAACAAGCTAGTTGCACAGTGACGCCCTTGTTCATGGTTCACACCGGTTCAGTTGAACAGGGCTCGAATAATGACACGCCTTGCACCTAAGGTATAATGCCATAACCTCAGGAATATACAGTATGAGAATTGTAGAAAAAAGACTGGGGGTTAGACTTTGATCCATGTATAGTTGGGATGTGCAATGAAGATTTAACTGTGGGTTCCTAAGAAAGACTAGGGGTTGAACCCCCAACCCCGGCCCGACAATTCTCACCCTGGGGATATATAGGCTTCGCGGGAGTCCAGCATGAAAATGAGTATTAGCAAGCATGGCTATACTGCGGGTCCCACATGGAAACATCCATTGTTCATGGATACACAATTCCTTGGCAGTTCAGAATGGAAACATATAGTAATACACTTGCATATACAAGATCATATGAAGTCCGGGAAGATGATAGCCTACACAGACGTAATACATACATCGAATAGGCCAGCCGTCTACAACACGCCTGCCTGGCAAGTGGCTGGGGAAATATCTTTCTGCCAATGTTTTGCAATGATATAGAGCTCCGTGGGAGTTCAGCATGTCAACACAAATTAAAACACTTGTATATACAGGCTTCGTGGGAGTCCAGCATGGCAATACCCATTAACATAACAGGACTTAGGTATACAAGCTCTGTGAGAGTCGAGTATGGAAACACACCTTTTGCTCAGCGATTTAATATACAGACTCCGGGAATGTCCAGAAGGGAAACACCTATCAACACACAAAGGTACGTACAGGTTCTGCGGAGTCCAGTACGACAACATGCATTTGTCAGGGATATACAGGCTTCGTGTCCAGCACGGAAACACATTTTAGTCAGGAAATACAGTCTCCGCGGGAGTCTGGCTTGGAAACACTCACTGATTTATGGATTTTACCTACAGGCTTCTTGGAAGTCCTGCAAAGAAACACAATTAGCGCACTTGGATTTAGACATACTCCGTGGAAATTCTGCTTCGAAATATATACAGTTACACACACCTGCATATACATATACACATACATCAGACGAACGTATGTACTTGCGTATACGTACTGCAACATACATACACGACATTACATAAATACATACATGAATACACACATTCACTACATACATATGTATGTATGTAGTGCGTAGTATACGCTCAGTGGCGGCGATCTTGTCTGAGAGGTGGGGGGGGACAAAGTCGGCCATGGTCTGGTCGATGACCTTTTTTTAGGAATTCCCAAAAAAAATTCAAAACTTTTTAGGACTTCAGCTCGACATAAATCGACATAAAGTACGATTTCATCTCCCAAAAAAGTTGATGACCCTTTTTTAGTCATTCACCTCTTTCACGGCTTTTTAACAATGTCATTACCTTTTTTTCCAAATGTCATCCCCCCACTGTTAGACTTTTTTTTACTCTCCCACAAAAATTCTATGACTTTTCCTTTGGAATTCTTCTTACTTTCTCATAATTTTCAGGGGGACACTTCTGCTGAAAAATTTCATTTTTACCTCGTCTGGTCAAAAAAGGCTGTGAAAACCCTCACACGCAATTACATTTGCTGGCCTTTTCTAGTCGTTCTGCGAAATTTGGGGGGGGGGGGGACAGTTGTATAGCGTGTCCCCCCACTCCTAAAGGTGGGGAGTCTTGTCCCCCGCGACCCCCCTAGATCGCCGCCCATGTATACGCTTATACGTACATATATAAATGTGTATCAGTCTTTGACAAGAATGCAGAGGAACGGAGTTGAACAGCGTTGCTTGGTAATCCAAACAGAAGGAAAGGTAATACGCCTCGTTTATACGTTGTTGTAGACACAGGTAGAGTGTCGCCGACGAGGCATTGCCTTTATTGTTGCGCTGTGTAATTTCTGGACTCGATGACCTTATTGGAATAACAATAGGGCAAGTTACACCATGCACATGGCGAATGATTAGTCAGTGGTTTACATCGTTAACAACAACGTAATAACGAGTCCATAGGTAAACATAGGCGGACTACCTAATCAAACATCATCAACCACTGTAGAGTCCTGTCGTAAATATTGAACAATTGAATTAATAATAATAGGTATAATTCGACTCCGTCCGTCATAATTAATTCTGCCATATATGTCGACCACAGCTATTATTCTATCAGCATTGCTGTATAATATTTAATATTAAACATTTCACGAGTATTTGTACAAGTCAAGATTTTTTTCGACCACGGTGTACGTGGCTCATTAGACAACGTGCTCTGTGGCTTAGAAGGAGCATCCTGTTGGCGTCCCTCTGCGTCGCCATTCTCTTCCTGATGTAGCGACGCCTGTGTCTGTGATGCTCGTCTAGGACCTGAGTGACGATGATCAGTTGGCAGACGTGCTAAGCTCGCCTCTCATATTTATTTATGTTGCCCGCTCTTCTATTATTTACGCTCACATTATGAACCAAAAAGCTGCAATGGGGTAATTAACTGTCACATACTGACAAATATTTACGTTCTCTCCTCTGTCCTGCTCTCCCTCTGTTCTGCTTTCCTATGTTCTGCTCCCCCTCTGTCCTGCTCTCTTCTGATATCCTCTGTTCTGCTCTCCTCTGTTCTGCGCTCCTCTGTTCTACTCTGTTCTCCTCTGTTCTGTTCTCCGCTGTTCTGCTATCCTCTGCTTTCCTCTGTTCTGCTCTCCTCTGTTCTGCTATCCTCTGCTCTCCTTTGTTCTGTTCTCCACTGTTCTGGTCTCCTCTGTTCTGCTCTCCTCTGTCCTGCGCTCCTCTGTTCTACTCTGTTCTCCTCTGTTCTGTTCTCCGCTGTTCTGCTATCTTCTGCTTTCCTCTGTTCTGCTCTCCTCTGTTCTGCTATCCTCTGCTCTCCTTTGTTCTGTTCTCCACTGTTCTGGTCTCCTCTGTTCTGCTCTCCACTGTTCTGGTCTCCTCTGTTCTGGTCTCCTCTGTTCTGGTCTCCTGTGCTCTGGTCTCCTCTGTTCTGCTCTCCTCTGCTCTCCACTGTTCTGCTATCCTCTGGTCTTCTCTGTTCTGCTATCCGCTGTTCTGGTCTCCTCTATTCTGCTCTGTTCTGCTATCCTCTGTTCTGCTCTCCTCTGCTCTCCTCTGTTCTGTTCTGTTCTGCTCTGCTCTCCTCTGTTCTGGTCTCCTCTGTTCTTGTCTTCTCTGGTCTCCTCTGTTCTGCTATCCTCTGTTCTGGTCTACTCTGTTCTGCTCTCCTTTGTTCTGGTCTCCTCTGCTCTCCTCTGTTCTGCTATCCTCTGTTCTGGTCTCCTCTGTTCTGGTCTCCTCTGCTCTCCTCTGTTCTGGTCTCCTCTGTTGTGGTCTCCTCTGTTCTGCATGGTCTCCTCTGTTGTGGTCTCCTCTGTTCTGATTTCCTCTGCTCTCCTCTGTTCTGCTATCCACTGTTCTGATCTCCTCTGTTCTGGTCTCCTCTGCTCTCCTCTGTTCTGCTATCCTCTGCTCTCCTCTGTTCTGTTCTGCTCTGCTCTGCTTTCCACTGTTCTGGTCTCCTCTGTTCTGGTCTCCTCTGTTCTGGTCTCCTCTGTACTGGTCTCCTCTGCTCTCCTCTGTCCTGCTATCCTCTGTTCTGCTATCCTCTGTTCTGCTATCCTCTGTTCTGCTCTCATCTGCTCTCCTCTGTTCTGCTATCCTCTGCTCTCCTCTGTTCTGCTCTCGTCTGTACTGCTCTCCTCTGTTCTGCTCTCCTCTGTTCTTGTCTCCTCTGTTCTACTCTCCTCTGCTCTCCTCTGTTCTGCTATCCTCTGTTCCGGTGTGCTCTGTTCTGCTCTGTTCTGCTCTACCCTTCTCTCGTTCCTCTCATCTCTCGCCCTATTTCATCGAATCGTATCACAGCGTATCGTATCCTCTCCCGTCCTACAATTTCCCATCATATTCATCTACTCCCATCATATCAACTGCCAACGGAACCGCAGCCGCAACCCAATTAACCCTTACCCTGTGTTCCACTCTACCCAATCCGCTCTATCATGACGTACATAGCCATACACAGTCGCGTAATTGAGACATATAGAGCGCAACATTCTCCATGGCGTGGCATAAATTGCATATCTAGCGCCGTCGCTTAATGTCGTTCCGTCTGCAAACAAAGTCAGTGGCCGTCGCTTGCATAATTCATCGTATGAGCCACAGACTGATGAGTAATAACGTTGCTCCGTTGTCAATGTTGCAACGGAAGCCAAAGTCTAAGCCACAGTCTCCATCAATCCACCCGAATGTATCGTCCGTAAAAATAAAACGGAAGTCCGTAACTATATTTAATTTAAACGTAAGTTCCGGCATAGCGGTTTGTTGATACTGCGCCGGCAATTAATAGTCCTCTTGCTTAAGACCTGTGGGAATCGGCAATGCAATGTTTATTCACTGTTCGATGAGATTGGAACGGTGAATAAACTCATGAAAACAGCTGTGGCAGAGGGTTCCAGTTATCCCGTCCAAACCTTCAGATGACAGATGCTTTAACTGCATTGTCGTGGCTTCTGTTCAATGACTTTGAATAAATATTTAAAGAATGCTTATCTACGCATTGCAGTGATACCATGGCGTCGTTCCTATAGTAGGCCTATATATATTTTATCGTTAGGCGAATGTCTTCTGCGTAAACTTGGATGTTAACTTTGTAACCTTGCACAAAACGGGAACGTAACCTGTTACCGTAAGATCTATCGTTCTATCGTTCTCATCGTAGACTTTAACAAGCAGGACCGAACTTTTAGCTTAGTCAAACATGAGTCCAAACATCTAATCTCCTCACTAATACCATCGTGACCCAAGCAGAATTCCGACGCAGTTGCACAGACTGTTTCCTATTAACTGTTTTGAGCAGATTTTCCACTCTTGGCTCTGCATTCATGCTATAGTCAAAAATTCATCCTCTCCTTGGATAAAAATAACAGGTCATCTCTGAGCTAGATATCCTCTTCAACTTTCTAGTCTCTGCCAGCTTACATTCTCTAACCAACTCGTCCACGACTCCATCTAGCCACAGGTGTGGCAAAAATACCTCCTGTTACTATTTATGGTTTTCTTTATCTGATTATAGATATCCTGCTGCGCCACATTAATCTGATTTCTTAGCGGTAAATGTCATTCTTCTACTATTGGCCGCTTCTCGTTCTTCGCTCTATAGATCACTTTCTCTAGCCTTGGTCTAAAATGCGCAGGGGGGAGGTTCATAGAGTAGTGGTACCATCACTGGCGTGAAGAGCAAGCGGATCGCTTCCCGCAACCCTCCCAAATTTAGGTCCACTCAGCCGTACATTCGCGAGATGGCGCGTTTGTTAAAATGAGATGTAGGACGTGATGGGCGCCTTGCATGGCTGCCATGTACAGTTAATTTCGACTCCTGTAATAACTTGTGATCATCCGTTCATACTGATTTGTAATCATACTGCGTAATTGTTAGTTTGAAGATATTAAACGAAGATTATTATTATTATTATTATTATTATTATTATTATTATTATTATCCGGTCTCTATCCGAACCCGTTAACTATATATTTCGTCTATAATAGGCTGTTCTTTCCGTCTCTCCTTTATGCATCCAACATTGTTCCGATCTTCAAAGACTCATGACCTATGACCTCATGACCTACTCATGACCTTTCAGTCCTTACTCATATCTCCTTCAGTCCTTAGTCTACTCATATCTCCTTCTTCCTTCAATTTTCTTTGCCGTATACCTGAATTCAATTACCTCATACAGATCTCCATGTTGATGCGCCTGTTTGCTACAATATTGTACAGCTGCACTCAAATGTCGTATATCATAAAAAAATAGGCCATTCCCTGAATCGAGATCAAAAAGGAGGCCATTCCAGACCAAGCTTGTCACTGAAGATACAAGATGTTGCATTCTTAGCGATGAAATGTGGCAGCTGAAGCCAAAAATGTCCACGTGCTCTACGGACAGGAGATTGAAATCCAATGCGAAACATGAACCTTCGTGCATCGCTTTCATCCGACAACTAATCTCCCTATTGTCCTGTTGAAGAACTGCTAATGCCATGGCTTTTATGATAGCCTACTTGCTTTATACGAGGCAGCAGCAATTCAACTAACGTTGCTATTATTAGTTTTTGTTTCATTGATCACCATGTAAGAAAATGCATTTCCAAACAGTCACATACATGACGCGAATAGGTAAACCCATAAGGAACATGAGCCAGTCGTTTACTGCATGCGCACGTTGACCGTTTTGGATGTTTTGTGGATTCTTTTCAATGTTGATCATGCCCAATGAAGTTTTATCAAACGAATTTTTCAGTTACAGGTAGTCTAAACAGAAAGTGCAACCCATCTGTTATAAGCACGACATCCGAATGTCCTACTCTTTGCACTTTTTGCATTCATACAATCATGCGATCAGCGTTGAATCTGGTAATCTCCCATCAGGCACTTGTAACTTCAGTTTATAACTATCCACTATTTACTCATGAGTGTTGACAGGATTGTTAACGAGGCTTACCGTTGCAAGCGTTTACCAGGGGTTAAAATCAAGCTCTACGGTTGATACTGTTCACGCAGTTGGGTTTTAGTTTTGGCATTAGTGGTCAAACCACATGGACTTCCGCAAATCCAATTCTGCAGATAATAAAAGACTGACCTTAAGCTATATCACGTTAGTAACACCTGTTTGCCCGATAGGTATTCATGGGCTTCGTGTAATGACCATGTCCAAATGCCTCTGTCTCCGGGCATTGTAGGTTGGAAGTGAATGAACCTGTGTCCGTGACCTCGGGAGTCGTAAATTTCCGGGGTAAAGGGATCCAGAAAAGGAAATTAGCGTCTCTTGAATTACCGGTACATAATATTATGGAAAACCTCACATTAATAGTTAATCAAGGGGTGGTCGCTCGGCTTACAAAAACTTCTTCTTGTTCTTCTTGTTCTTCTTCTCCTTCTTCTTCTCCTTCTTCTTCTAATTTTTCTTCTTCGCATTCTTAAAGTTTTGGAATATTTTTCTCTTTAACTTTTTTGGCAGTAGGCCTACATGGCCATTCAGTGGGAAAGATAAAACTATACGACCTATGACGTCTTTGGCCAAGACTTAGTTAAGTGCAATCAAAACTAAATCATTTTAATTACCAATAAGCTACATATAAAATATTCAAAGCTTAATTGAGGCTGTAGTGAATTGGAGACTATTATAAACTCTCGTTACCAGGGCGCGATTTGTAGGGAAAGTGGAACTTCTCCTTTACAGGTTCAGACAATATCCCATTGAGGAAACGTTTTCACCATAAGTTCGCTTCTGACAACCGAAATCGCGCCCAGTTTTACTTATAAATGCATTCTGCATTGGCACTTTCTCAGTCACTCATACTTGCGACGGTGTTATTTTTACACTTCAACTGTCTTGATCTCACAGAACTGCATTAAATATTAAACTATTTTGACGGCGATATAGAGATTATGTAAGAAATGGTCGGGCTGCTAGCTGACAATGCATGCAACTGTTGGCGTTTTTATATGGCAAACGTAGTGATTATTCTAGTGATGGATTTACTAATGAGCTGACGAGTCAGTGACCTGGAATATCTTTAATAACGTTTACTTAACGACGACGTCATGTCAAAGATGATTGTAGTAGCCTGGCATACGTAAGTAAGTATATTCTTTATTAACCAACTGCTAACCGCATTTTGGTATACACATGTATATCACGTCCAGGCTAAAGTACTAAGGCCTATATTCCGGTTAAAATCATCCTAATTATGAAAGATTTACGAGCCAGACTGTCAGCAGTCGGGAAAACCCGATTATGAACACGGGGTCGCAAAGTATAATCAGTATGCTTAACAGGAGGTAATAGCACATAAAGCACATGTGTAGGACATGTAAGGACGGCCGTGAAAAGTTTAGAATCAGCAGTACGGATCAATTGTTCGAATCTAGGGTAGTCCACAGGAAGATAACCAGCTTTAATCAGTCTCCTAAATATTGCCTGTAGTCTCTCACGTCCCCTCTGCTCCACATAACCCCACCAAGCGGACGCAGCGTACGTCATCCTCGCCACTGTGGTAGCTGTCACCACATCATACATTGAGGGGCCAATTAGTCCATGAGTAGTCAGGATCCGTAATGCATACATTGACCGTCTTGCACCACTGCATAGATTGTCAACATGCACATCAAAGCAGAAGTCATCGGAGAGCTTGAAACAAGATCTTCATGAGTCTGACTCTGGTAAGACCAGAAATCTCTATCGGCTGGTTTCATTCAGTTTTCTTCTCGGCTTACGGACAACCATTTCCTGGGTCTTTGCTTGGTTAAGCTTTAGATTACATCTCGCAGCCCAGATCTCGATGTGCCTGATTTCCGAGTTTATCAGGTTGCTGTTGGCAGCAGGAACCAGGAGATATGTATCATCCGCGTACTTGAGTATCCGGTTAGTTGGATGTTTAGGTTTAAGTTTGGATATTGCTGTTAAGAACAGTATCGGACCAGTTCCTGATCCCTGGACAATACTGCAGTTGATTTCAATCGCCGCAGAGGTAATTCCTTTAAACTGAGTGCAATATGTTGTCGTTGGTGGAGGGCCGCAATGATTCAATTGTAAGCACCGTCGGGAATGGGTAAGTCCGCCATCTGTTCAGCCAGATAGTCATGCCTCACCGTATCAAATGCTTTTGAAAAATCCAGCGCTATCAGATGTACATAGGCGCTGGACGTCAGCATTTCAGTGAGTTGATGCGTTAATGAACTAAGTGCGGCAGTAGTAGACCCGGTGGGCCGAAACGCATATTGATCTTGAAAGTCGTGGTTGTTCTGTATGTATCTAAACGACATAGCGACGTTTAGGGACCTCAGAAAGACCTACGTGCATGCTAGGAGTGTCGCCAGTTGGCACAAGTATAGAGTTCACCTACAGTTGATAGTGTGGACGCGTTTATGTACGTTATACCGAAAAGGAATTGTGTACAGTTGAGTTACCAATTTAACATTATAGCAAGTGGAACACAACTAAATTGAATATTATATTACCACATGGTGTCAGAAGTAAACGGATTAAGAAAGGTCCGACGCCGTATGTAGACTGGGATGGCGAAATTTTTGTGGACAGTAGGAAAAATTTAGACAACAAGCAGAAGTCATGTTTGCAGAAAATGGAGCTAGAACAAAGTAGATATATTTATTGTGGGTAAGAGAGGTCAGAAGAGACATTTGAGCGTATGCTTATAGGCCAAGAAATAACTCGCCAAATGTTGATACCCTTGGCTTCATCTGTATTGAAGCTCGATGAACTGTTAATGTTTTTCTTCTATGCTACTGCTACACGTGTCCTTACCTTACATACCCAGATAAAAGTACATGGTTAAGAACTACAGCAGAAACGTTTGTTAACAATATTATTATAGGTTAGATGCCTCTCATCGTTCTGAAAAGATTATACTATGCGCTGCTACTAAACACAGAGAATGTTTCTCCTGGGTCGCGTTTCGCGAGTGAGGCGTTCTCCGTTTATTTCTATGTGCCACCGTTGATTTCCTAGAGAATTCGGTTTTCAGTTTTCTTTGAAGCCATCTTTGTCACGTCCATAAGGCCATTTTCTGATTCCTTCAGATCCTGAAAATAAGCAAAATCACGCCCAATTATTGAAGGAATTTACGATGAAACATATGGCAGTCGCTCATTAATTGAAAGGATCATAGGGGCAGCAAAAGAAGATGAAGAGGGGTAGGGACAGGTACAGAAACAGACAGGGAAGAGGGATAAGAACAAGGAGAAAGAGATAGATGAGGAGGAGAAAGAGGGAGAGGGGAGAGCTAGAAAGAGGTAGAGGAATAAGAACAAAAGATTTAGGTTAGCCAATTAAGAAATATTTGCGACTTTGTTATGAAGATGCAACTCCCGTGCCGTCTGATCATGCCATCGACAGCGTACGCTCAGCATACTAAATTAGTCGCCGAGTTTACGAATAATTAATTCGTTCACTCATTTGTTCATTTAATCGGGTACTTTGTCGCGTGAGGAGATCGACAACAACGACGAGATGGCATCATCATTATGATGTAAGCGTCGTTGGCGGTCGAGATGGAATGATGACGGACGAAAAGCCAGTACCCACTTGGCCAACAATGAAGGCAGCGGCGCCAGGTGTAATCGGACACCACACAGCCCAGGTGTAATAGGACACCTCGCGGCTATGGTGTAACCAGACACCGCCCGCGCTGCAGGCGAGCGACGATCCGCGGCGCGAAGAGCAATCTGACACTAATTGACGATAGCATGACGTGGGGAGGGGGCTGACCGATGCACGCTGAAGTTCCTACTTAACGGAAGGAAAAGGAGAACACGGGACTTGTACTGCTGACGAACGCGACGTGTGAACATCGGTCGAGCGAGAAACATCGGGAGGAACGACCAGCGGGGCGGCAGAGTATAGTCCGTCAGATTCAGAGACTGACGCGAAAGAACGATCTGTAGTTAGGCTGTACGAAGCAACATTTGAGATAGTCCGATTTAATATCTAAACGCTTTAATACTACGTGGAAGTTCCCGTAGAGTTAGTGTATATATATTTGTTTCTTTAATTAAATTCATTTATTAATTAAACAAAGTTCGTCGTGAATCTTCTATAGAAAAGTTAGGCACGTTAAATAAAAGTGCAAGTAAAAGAACAAGCAATCGAGGGTCGACATCAACACACGGTAAACAACCGACGGGAAACCTCCGATTGCGACATTGGCGCAGTCGACAGGATTTTCAACTGAAGACGTCACGACGAAGAGCGGAACCGGAAACGGAAAGAGGAATCTCAACAGATCGGGACCAGCGGCGAATACAACCCTTCGCAACTGGAGAAATCGAGTGCCGGACTCCGAAGACGAAGGACTCGAAGGAACCGACAGCAACAGGCAAGGACGAGGAACAAGAGCGCCAACGGACGACCGACCATCGCTAGCAACGACGGACGGGAGTGGCAACGGAGGACAGCGGATCAGCCAAGATACCAAAAGACGGAACACGCTCGACGTATCAGAGGGTAAGTCCTTACTGGTAGTCGTGGTAATCTGTGAGGTTGCGGTTGAGGTCTGGATGAGGATTGGTGTGCGAATAGCCGAGGCTTTTGCGTAGCTCCTTTTGCTCAGTTCTGTTCTTGTTGTATTTGTGGTAGAATTTTAGGACGTTGTTTTCTTTGATTTCTGACCAACGGTGACTCTCCTCTAACTTACTTATCTTTTTCTATTAGTGAGCGGACTGTTGGAAGATGGATAAGTTGTCGGCATGGAAAAGAATGATGGTGCGGAACATACCCCATCACAGACTAGTCGCATATCTGATAAAGATGGGACTAGAAGAGAAGGAATGGGATCCCATGAATATGAACCAGCTCCGAGAGGCTAGCGCTGAAATAATTGTTTCTGGACGGGAGGCCCCGCCAGAAGTAAGTGAGGAAGTAAGCGCAGGTAGCCTATTATTATTAACGCGACAGTGCAGAGGCAGCTAGTCGAACTCAAACGACTAAAATACGAGAGAAAGGAAGTGGAGAGAGCGGAGAAGAGAAAAGAAGAGGAGGAGGAAAGGCAGAGAAGGATCGAAGAAGAGAGAGAGAGGAGACTAGAAGAGGAAGAAGAAAGGCAGAGAAGAGAAGCGAGAGAGGAAGCGGAGAAACTGAGGAAAGAAGAAAAAGGGGAAACGGAGAAGCAGAGGAGAGAAGAGAGAGAGGAAGCGGAGAAGAGACTCAGGCTGCTTGAGGAGAGAGCGGAGAGGAGAGAGGAAGAGAAGGAGGAAAGGCAGAGAAGGATCGAAGAGGAGAGAGAGAGGAGACGACAAGAGAAAGAAGAGAGACTGAGGCTCCTTGGGGAGACGCAGGCTGAGAAGCTCAGGATAAGTAGAGAGGAGAGCAGGCTGCTTGAGGAGAAGCGGGCTGAGAGATTAAGGTTTCAGGAGAAATTGAGGAAAGAAGAAAAGGAGGAAACAGAGAGACTCAGAATGCTAGAGGAAAAGCAGGCTGAGAAGCTCAGGCTTCAGGAGGAGAAGCAGAGGAAAGAAGAGAAAGAGGAAGCAGAGAAATTAAGGCTTCAGGAGGAGAAACGGAGGAGAGAAGAAAAGGAGGAAACAGAGAGACTCAGAATGCTAGAGGAAAAGCAGGCTGAGAAGCTCAGGCTTCAGGAGGAGAAGCAGAGGAGAGAAGAGAAAGAGGAAGCAGAAAAAGTAAGGCTTCAGAAGGAGAAGCAGAGGAGAGAAGATGAGGAGGAACAAGCTAGAAGCAAGCAGGTGAGCGCGTGTGCGGTCCAGCCAACCGTGACCAGAGCTCAAGGCAGACAGGCAGACAGACAAAGCGAGACGCGACAAGACGGACTGCCATTGATACAAGAGATACACCAGCATGCATTGCCGACAAACCCGGATTGCATTGACGTGGAGGAGACTTATGTAAGAGAATACATGAAAGTGTATATTACAGGGCTCCCTGTGACATCGTCTCTAATAGATAGCGGGGCCGAATACAATTGTGCGCGAGCAGAACTAATCAGGCCGCTCAACCTACCTGTGGTCAAGCAGATAGAGGTGAAGGGGCTGAACGGTCAATCAATGATTGTGGACGTGGTGCGGCTGAGACTAAAGGGGTCTCAGGCCGGCGAGGACAGGGAGGGGGAGGTAAATTACGCCCCTGATGTTCGGATATGGGCGGCACTCATTAAAGACCTTAATGAACCGTTAATTATCACGCCCACTACAGCCGACTTGCTACGCGAGACAGCGTTGTACTCGTGTCACGCGGCCAGCGCTCCTGAAATAGATCAAATTTCAGAAGCGCAGGCGGTCGCAAGGACTGAGACGAGTGAGGAAGAGGAGAGAGGGGAGGAGGTAGAGGGACTTAGGACGCTGATAGGCGAGGATTACTTCACGGTCGCTCAAGCAGACAGTGGGAGTGTAGGAGAAATCGGTCCCGAAGAAACGGATAATGAAGAGCTATTCTTCAATCCTGAGATACCACCCCCACCCAAGGAAGACACAATAGTAGGCAGAAGCAAGATGGCGGCCGAACAAGCACAATGTTCGACACTAGCACCATTCTTGGCCCACGGGAAAATTGGGGCGAAGAACTTCTTCATTGAAGACAATGTGCTCTTTCATAAAGACAAAATAGCTGGGCATTCTGTAAAACAACTGTGTTTACCTAAAGAAAGAATAGACAAGGTCTTAAACTTAGCACATGACGCTGCGTTCGCAGGTCATATGGCGTTGAAAACGACTAAGGACCGAATCAAACTGAATTTCTGGTTTCCCAACGTGGAGGATATAGTGAAGGAATATTGTGCATCTTGCGACATTTGCCAAAGGCATGCGCCGCTGCGAGTGGCGCAGCGAACCCCCATAACTCCTATCCCTCGCAACGACGAGACCAGATTCGGTTGTCTAGTGGCAGATTGTATAGGGCCTATAGTTACCAACGTAGACCCCACAAGCCCAAAACCCGAGTACAACTACGCCTTAGTGGTAGTTGACCAATTTTCAAGATGGCCGATGGCCTATCCTCTGAAATCATTAACGGCAAAAGCGACATGTGACGCATACATGCAAATCTTCACGACCTTCGGTTTTCCAAAAACGATTAAGTCTGACAACGGGTCGAATTTCAACAGCAAATTAACCCAAGAGTTTCTGCATCGTATGGGGTGCTCACCACGCTTTGGGCCAGTCGCACATCCTGAGTCACAAGGTCTAGTGGAGCGCTGCAATGCCACACTGAAGACCATGATTCATAAATTGGCAGAAGAAAACCCGAGGGGATGGCACAGACTGTTACCTTACGTGCTTTGGAGCTTAAGGGAACGCCCCTCGGCAACCACCCACGTGAGTCCCTACACCCTGGTGTATGGTACCCTGCCTAAAGGACCTCTATCTGTCCTTTCTGAGGAATGGGCGGGAGAGCGGGATTCTCCATTAAGTCTGGGCACAGGCGCCGCAGCTTACTTGGACCAATTAAGGGATAACCTTGAAATGTCTAAATTATATGCCGAATATTATTCAGACATTAAACAGCAGCGCTATGCTACTCATTACAATTTAAGAAGCATGGACAGGCGTTACGAAGTAGGGGATAAAGTCATCATCCAATCACCGGAAGCGCGAGGAGCAAAGAAGGAGGGCCAATGGCAAGGCCCGGCCATCATCGCTCAGGTGAAATCGCCCTACACATACATCGTGGAAATAGGGGGCAAAAGCCGCTTATTACATGCAAATCGTATTCGCAAATATAACGAAAGAATACAGCAAGCATTGATTAACAATTGCTCCATTCTGTTCGAGAAGGACGAAGACTTCGGTCACGTGGAAGCAGTGGGTAGCTTCGTCACGAGTCAGACAAGGCCCAGTGCACAAGTAGACCCTATTGCCGTTGCACACTTAACGGTACCCGAGCGGAAACAGCTGTTTAATCTGTTAGACAGGTTTCCAGATGTGTTCTCGGACAAACCAGGTTTCTGTCCCGTCCTAGAACATACAATCACTGTTAGCGCGGAGTTCAGGCCGAAGAGTTTGCGAGCCTATAAGGTGCCGGAACTGCTCAAACCGGAGATGGAGAAGCAGATCCGCGAACTTTTGGCCCTAGGTATCATCACTCCCTCACATAGTGAAATGGCTAGTCCCGTTGTGTGCGTTGTGAAAAAGGGAGGTCAAGGCGGTTTAAGACTGGCCATTGACTACCGGTATGTGAACAAGTTCTCGGCGGGTGACGCATACCCCACCCCCGACATCCAGGAAGTGTTACAGAAGGTAGGAAGTGCAAACTTCATATCCTGCTTTGACGCACGTCAAGGATACTACCAGATTGGACTCCACAAGGACTCTCGTTGGCTATCAGCCTTCGTATGTGACGCTGGCCTATTTGAGTTCGTGCGATTACCCTTTGGTTTAAAATCAGCCTCAAATTCGTTTATCCGATGCATGTCAAAGGTCCTTCATCCCATTCGCGACTTCACTGAGACGTTTGTGGATGACATGGCAGTACACTCGATGACGTGGCCGGATCACATGAAACACCTAGAGAAATACTTAATGACTATTCAACAGTTGGGTCTGACCCTTAACATTAAGAAGAGTTCGTTTGCTAGGCGACAAACAACGTTTGTAGGTCACCTGATCGGATCAGGGAGCATTGAACCGGATCCTATGAAAATCGCAGGGCTAGGGAAAATCCCTCAACCCGAGTCCAAAAAGGACATACGGAGATTAATTGGCTTCTTCAGTTATTTTAGGAACTTCATCCCTAACCTGGCTGAGACAGCCAGAATTCTCACTGACTTGACCCAGAAATCGGTGCCTGCTAAGATACCCTGGCGAATTGAACATCAAAATGCGCTAGATAAACTTACGCACGATTTGAATAACGCTGTATGTTTGCAGACAATTGACTACGGCAGAGAGTTTGGTTTATCGACTGACGCTTCAGACAAAGCAGTCGGTTGCTGCTTATTCCAAATTCAAGACGATGGAACAGAACGGCCAATATGTTTCGCCAGTTCTAAATTAGATGCTACGCAAGCGCGTTGGTCCACTGTGGAACGCGAAGCGTATGCTGTAATCTTTGCGTTGAAGAAGTTTAGGAATTGGATTTTTATGTCAAGGACCACCCTCTATTCTGATCACAATCCCTTGACTTTCCTAACTGCTTCTACGCCCACAAGTGCTAAACTTGCGAGGTGGGCTCTGGCACTCCAGGACTTTGATATCGCTTTTAAATATCGTCCTGGGGCGCTGAATATTCCCGCTGATCTTTTGTCCAGACTATGATTGAGGAAGAAGGCGGACTACCATGTAAGGCACCGCGACAACTGTAAATATATTTCTAACTGTGCTGATATTTTGTATTTTCATGGGAACGACGAGGACATGGTCTGGAGGAAATCGATGGAGGGAACGACATCATTCTCAGCCGGGAGGCGAACCAATGACTGGCTTTGTCCTCCCCCGGGAAGGGAGGTGTCGCGTGAGGAGATCGACAACAACGACGAGATGGCATCATCATTATGATGTAAGCGTCGTTGGCGGTCGAGATGGAATGATGACGGACGAAAAGCCAGTACCCACTTGGCCAACAATGAAGGCAGCGGCGCCAGGTGTAATCGGACACCACACAGCCCAGGTGTAATAGGACACCTCGCGGCTATGGTGTAACCAGACACCGCCCGCGCTGCAGGCGAGCGACGATCCGCGGCGCGAAGAGCAATCTGACACTAATTGACGATAGCATGACGTGGGGAGGGGGCTGACCGATGCACGCTGAAGTTCCTACTTAACGGAAGGAAAAGGAGAACACGGGACTTGTACTGCTGACGAACGCGACGTGTGAACATCGGTCGAGCGAGAAACATCGGGAGGAACGACCAGCGGGGCGGCAGAGTATAGTCCGTCAGATTCAGAGACTGACGCGAAAGAACGATCTGTAGTTAGGCTGTACGAAGCAACATTTGAGATAGTCCGATTTAATATCTAAACGCTTTAATACTACGTGGAAGTTCCCGTAGAGTTAGTGTATATATATTTGTTTCTTTAATTAAATTCATTTATTAATTAAACAAAGTTCGTCGTGAATCTTCTATAGAAAAGTTAGGCACGTTAAATAAAAGTGCAAGTAAAAGAACAAGCAATCGAGGGTCGACATCAACACACGGTAAACAACCGACGGGAAACCTTTGATTGCGACAACTTGACGCTTGTCGCCGACAGTTTCGCCGCCGAGACGCCGACGCCTGGGTGCCGACCGTTTGGGGGCCGACCATTTGGGCACCCACGGTTTGTTGTTTGGGCGCCGACCGTTTAGGCGCAGCTCTGCAATGCATTCTAACGTTTTCCTAAGGAGCGAGGTTTAGACTTAATCTCAAAAGCGCTACAAAGGAGAAGACAAAGAGCTAAAAAAAAAAGACACCCGGAAGACAATGGCGACGACAAGAAATTACTAATTAAGAAAGATATAGAATGAGTGTAGAAAGGTGCATGCTGTCTTTTGTTTAGAAACCATTTCTGATTAAACTTGGCAACAGCACAGGACTGGACACATGGACGAAAATAGAGGCAATTGATTCACAACCATATGGCCATATAATGGGTGGCGTCAGAAACTGATGATGGTAATTAAGCTTACGTAAATGTTGGTGAGGAGAAAGATGATGATTATAATAATGGTGATGGTGATGACAATGATAATAATGATTTGCAATAATGTTGTGCCAGGCCCGGTTCGTC
>OY744608.1:32404653-32434653 GCA_963556255.1 Allolobophora icterica | reverse complement strand
GTAGAGCATGATTTTGAAAGATAAACATCGATGGCGTTGCCGTCATCACTATCAGTATCATCTCAACCACAATCAAAGTGGTGCTTATGATGATAATTCTATGAAGAAAAACTGAGTCCACTGGACCACTGAGTAGACCAGAGTCATCAAATTATGGTAAATGCATCAACCTTCCAGTTGGCGTGTTTGGAGACTGCGCCGAGGATGAATAATGCAACGACTGGACCTGTGACTGAACTAGCCATGGCCGTTATCACCTGTTGACGTACAAGTACACAATAACAAAAATAGTAAAAATAACAGAAATAGTAGTGGTAGTAGTAGTAGCAGTAGTAGTAGTGGTAGTGGTAGTGGAAGTAATAGTAGTAGTAATAATAATAATATTATCATCATTGTTATCTATACATTTCTTCCAAAGTCTTCCTATAGATATTCAGAGCTTCTATGCCGTAACCTTCGTAGCACTTTGCCCTGACTGAACTTGACGAGATGCAGCCATTACAGAGGATTTTTCCCGACTATTTTCTGAGTCTGAGGGATCATAACTACCTCTAAAACATTACCAAGTGATAATTTGTTTCAGAGGAATCTGTAATTTCTAGGATTGGATGGAGAATAGTAATCCGACAGCTATTAGAAATAACCTGAAAAATCGATGGCAGGTTTACCTGTGTGATGGGACCAACAATAGAAGCCGAGAGAAAAGCCACTCCAGTGGCTAACGCTCCAAACAGAACAACTGAAACACAGGGGGAAAATGAACTGTGAATCCAGCAACGACTGAGAATCAAGGTGCCAAAGATACTCGAGGTCTTGTACATTTACAATTGTAGTTCAAGAAAGAGAAGTTTAATCATAGTTATTAGTCAGAAAACTGCAATGTTTAGCAGGTTGATTATTGCAAGAAAGCAATAATATGATTCTAATTGGGATATCGTCAGGCCAAAAGATTAAATATATACCATACGTTGCTGAGGAGAGACTACATAGCCGACTTGAGAGGAGTTGACGACCATTTCGTTTCCTCAAATTTAAGCGCAAATGTCCGTAAGCTAGTCTCATCAGTCAAATCCACCTACTTGTCACGTCTAGTCTCAGGCTACGCATCTTCTCATAAATTATTATAATAGGCGGTCGATAAAATCTGACACTGTGACAAATGCAATGAACTTACTGCCTAGCTCCCCGTCCCAATCTTCCATGCCGACAGGTTTCTTCAATTCGTTTCGGATAAGTTTACTCGAATTATTGCCGAGTATAACGAAGTAAGTCGGCTACCGAATTGTTACCTAAGAGTTTGTTGATGAGAGCCTTCTTCATTTCTGGCAGGTGGTTTAGTTTCCATTTGAGAATGTCCTCCCAACAGTTGGCGGCTGAACCGCTCAGCGACGTAGACACGGCGCTTCACGATGCACGTAAATGACAACAAAATATGACAGTGTGAAGCAAAACAAAACAGGGTATTTTGAGAGAGGGATAGAAGAAAGCAAAGAAAAGAAAGGGGGCAAGGAAAGCAAAGGGATGCAAATGAAAGCAAAGAATAGCAAAGGCAAGAAAAGAAGAGCAAAGGAGAGCAAGGGAAAGCTAATGAAACAGAAGCCTCAGACTAGGTAAGATTGTCATGTAAAGACAGGTAGTATGATGCTGACATGGGCGTCCGAAGGGGGCAAGGGGAGGCATTCATCCCTTCGGATTTAACGCATATTTTATAAAAATTAAATCTTTTGATTATTGTGATAATTGCAATAGTCCCAACACGATTATAAATACGAAAAAGCACTGAATTAGTTAGAAAAAGTCCTTGACCATAATTTATTTAAAAGTTGTCACGTGTTCTGTGTTCATGAATAGCATTCTATGA
This sequence comes from Allolobophora icterica, assembly GCA_963556255.1. Lineage (NCBI taxonomy): Eukaryota > Metazoa > Annelida > Clitellata > Crassiclitellata > Lumbricidae > Allolobophora > Allolobophora icterica. The sequence continues at coordinate 32,432,792 of OY744608.1, read as the reverse complement.
CAAAACGTCATTTTCTCCCCCCCCCCCGCCCTTACAAAAATGTTCCCCCTACAAACATTTTGCCCCCGCCCACAAAAATTCCTGCGGACGCCCATGGATACTGAAACTCAGAATGTCCTTGGAAAGTGTCGAGTGCCAAAGTAGGCACTTTGCATCAGTCCCAACTTTCTGTTCGTTCATTCAGTCATTCGGAGCATTTATATAGCGCCTCTCCAAGATAACTACTCAGAGGCGCTCCAAGCCCAAGCGCGACGAAAGACAACACTGTTGTTTGTGGTGTAATTGATGCTAGGGGAGAGCTGCAATGCTCTAGACAGAGTAATTTGAGAAGCAGTTTTGCTTTAGTTCTGAAACACGACGATGATAAACCTCTGTCGGTTTTAGGTTATAAGTAATTAGTTAAATTAGTTAATACAGGTAAGTACCTTAAAGCTCCTCCATAGAGTGTCGCGAGGAAAAGTCCTGAAAACCCAGGTGAATCGGAGAACGTTGTTACAACGAAATATGGAAGCAACTGCACAGATGAGACAAGCACATTATCAATTTGTAAAAAATGCCATATAATGTCAACCAATGTTATTCTATGAAGCAGAGGTAGGCCTACATATTATTTGCAAAGTGTCATAGTTTGATGCGACTTAATAAAAAGACTGTACAGGTCATTCACATTCGTAATTGCGTTATTCAATGTTAATGAAATGTGATTTCAACATATTGTCAATTTGTAGAGTTGCGTATTGATTGGGAATTCCTCCTCCGCAGTATCATAGCAAGCAGCAGACTGATAGAAGAAAACAGTGACAAGAAATGACAATCTGACCTGGTTAGGATTTGTGATTTCGTTGTTGGTCAGAGGATCGCATTTGATGGTCGAATAGTATGCCAAGACGATTAGTCCAATGATGCAGCTCGTCAGGTTGATGAAGATAGCAGGAGGAATGTTTAACAGCATCGTTCTCCAAGACAACAGTTTAAAGACCATGTCAACAATGTATATATGTAATATTATGTATGTATTGTATGTGTGCGTGTGTATGTGTGTATGTATGTGTGTATGTGTGTATGTATGTATGCATGTATGTATCTATGTATACATGTATTTATGTATGGAAACTACTGAACACAGGCCATAATGATGAGGAGAAAGAGAGAAATGAATGATTGGTGGTGAAGACGATAATGAAGAAGAAAAAGAAGATGTTAACGATGACGATAACAACGATGATGATGGTGATGATTATGATTATTATAACGCTGCTTAAAATCCAGACACGTGAATCTTTACCCAAATTGAAAGTAACTTGCCAAGCCCTGTAACGCTGTAAATGATAAAAGACTAAAGGTTATAGAATGTAGGGTGAAAAGAAAGGCATGCATGTCTTACAGTCTTGCCTTGGACAGTGTGTCGACGGCGGCTATTCTCTGAACAGTTGCCTGTGACAGGCCGTACGTTTGAATCCACATGAATGTTATTCCAATCGAAAGAGACCAGACAGTGTGGCGCTCTCGAGGGTCGAGGCTGAAGCTACCCAACACAAACAGCGTTTTAAGTGAATGTTATCTGATGAAATAGAGAATGATGATGACGACAATTATGATGATGATAGTGATGATGATTATAAAGATGATGAAAATATTGATGATGGTGACGATGACGATGACGATGACGATGACGATGACGATGACGATGACGATGACGATGACGATGACGATGACGATGACGATGACGATGACGATGACGATGACGATGACGATGATGATGATGATGATGATGATAATAATAATACTGATGATGATGATATTGATTATGATTATGATGACATTGATGACGAATTGATGAAGATAATAATGATATAGATGAAAATGATGACAACGATGATGGCTATTATTATTATAATCGTAATCGTAATTGTAATTGCAATTGAACATTTATATAGCGCCACTCAAATCAGCGACGCTCTCGACCCGCATCACTCCCTAAACCGGCAAAAAGTCATATTGATGATGATGATGATCATTATTATTATAATCATATTGATGATGATGATGATGGTGGTGGTGGTGGTGGTGGCGGTGGCGGTGGCGGTGGCGGTGGCGGTGGCGGTGGCGGTGGCGGTGGCGGTGGCGGTGACGGTGACGGTGACGATGACGATGACGATGATGATGATGATGATGATGATGATGATGATGATGATGATGATGATAATGATGATTATTATTATTATTATTATTATTAGTATCATTATTATTATTATTGCCATTATGATCGTATTGATGGTGATGATGATCATATTGATGGTAACGATGATGATGGTGACGATGATGATATTGGCAATGATTACTTGGCCCAGACGAGTCGACCTTCTTCCCCAGCCAGTCTAAAGACGTTTGTTATTCCGCCGACGGCAATCAATCCCTTCGTAAAAGAAAACCCACTTCAGTTGGATGTATGTATATACAACATGTATCAGGAAACTTGCCATAGCGCATTTTTAAGTTCCTCGAAAAAGCGCAGTAGGCCTACCTATGACTGTCCGACAGATCTAAACATGTGCCATTTAAGCAGTGATGGGCAATAGTTAAAAAAAAGTTGCTAACTTTTAGTTTAACTAAAAAATTTTAGTTAAGGAAGAAGTTTAACTAAAAAAATAGTTTAGTTAAAACCATAGTTTAACTAAAATATTTTAGTTGCTAACTAAAAAGTTCAACTAAAAAAATCAGCAATATGCAACTATTTCTCCACAATGAACATTGAACACTGTCAGCAAAAAAACATTTTAACACTGCATGGTTTTAGCAGTTTTCAAATTCATACACAATGCCTACAGTAGGCTACGTCTATAACTATATGCCAGAACAGTATACATTGCATAGTTTGAAGGTGAATTTGTCGTTGACGCTTTGCATTATTAGGCCTACAGTTCACTTAACGTCTTTTATTGTGAAACTGTTTGTCGTAAAAGTTGGAAAAAAGTTGGAACAAGTTTAACTACTTGTTTTTAGTTTAGTTAACTAATTTCCAAAATCAGTTGCCAACTTTAGTTAAACTATTTTTTAGTTGGAAAATAGTTTTAGTTTAACTTACAAAAATAGTTTAGTGCCCATCACTGCATTTAAGACATTTAGCTTTCGCTGCTGCAGAGATTGAAAGGCAATATAGTACGCAAGAGCAGTTGAAGACCCAGGTGAAGAATGGAGACTGGGACACAGAGCTGCCTGTTGTAACCCGGAGCAATGCCAACAACAATTGATACACATGTCAGCATGATGGTCTTGAAAGCAATACCCTCCGTCTAAATTTCATCTTTTCGTACTCGTATTTTTATGCTGGAAGGTAATAGGTCTATTATTTATTGTTGCTGGTAAACCATTATTAGACAACGTCAAATGCCACTGCACTATCGTCATCGTCATCTTCGTTGTCGTCATGACATGGTTTTATAAAAGATACCTTGACGAAGATGACAACCATTCCACTGAATATCGTCAGGAACTGAAAGACATCCGTCCATATCACGGCTCGCATTCCACCCTACAGTTGTGAGAATAACCTTCAGACATCGGCTGCATATTACTAACGGTTACGTGTCGGAGTGTTGCATGCGTTGTTCGACCGTGGTTGGGCTGGGAGTGCTCCTGAGTAGGCAAACTTGATGGGGCGCTATATAAAACTGCTTTAATAATAATAACGCATCGTTTCCAAATTCTTAACTGGTGTACTCTAATTCCTTCTTAGCAAATGTGCTTACGTACTGTCTTAATTGATATACTTTAATTCTTTCTTAGCAGATGTACTTAATTGACATACTTTGATTCTTTCTTAGCAGATGTACTTACGTACTTTCTTAATTGATATACTTTAATTCTTTCTTAGCAGATGTACTTAGGTACTGTCTTTTAAGACGTACTGTCTTAATTGATATACTTTAATTCTTTCTTAGCAGATGTACTTAGGTACTGTCTTAATTGATATACTTTAATTCTTTCTTAGCAGATGTACTTAGGTACTGTCTTAATTGATGTACTTTAATTCTTTCTTAGCAGATGTACTTAGGTACTGTCTTTTAAGACGTACTGTCTTAATTGATATACTTTAATTCTTTCTTAGCAGATGTACTTAGGTACTGTCTTAATTGATATACTTTAATTCTTTCTTAGCAGATGTACTTAGGTACTGTCTTAATTGATGTACTTTAATTCTTTCTTAGCAGATGTACTTACGTACTGTCTTAATTGATGTACTTTAATTCTTTCTTAGCAGATGTACTTAGGTACTGTCTTAATTGATATACTTTAATTCTTTCTTAGCAGATGTACTTATGTACTGTCTTAATTGATATACTTTAATTCTTTCTTAGCAGATGTACTTACTAGAGCTGTATAGGTCACCGATACAACGGACAAGATGGGAATCGAAACGACAAGTGGAAAACCAGTGACTAAAAGTATAAACACAGATTATTTTTTGGAATTTGGTAAATTTTAATTTATAATGTTTCATTTCATTTGGTGCTGATGTTGATTAAAATGATGTACTGATTATTGATTATTGATGATGATGATCATTAATGATTATTGATGATGATCATTCATGATTATGGATGATTATTGATGATGATTATTGATGATTATTGATGATGATAATTGATGATTATTGACGATGATGATTATTATTGATAATGATGATCATTATTGATTAATGATGATGATGGTGGTGGCGGTGGCGGTGGTGGTCATCATGACGGTGAACGTGAACTAGAAAGAAATGGCAATACTGAAGTGTCATTCGTATTGCTTCTAGTTACCGGACTCGAGAGCTGCTGACGGGGCATATATCGACACTCCAATAAACATAACCTAAGAAAAAAAAGAAACACTGTTGACAAGTTATCTTTTGCTATTCTGGTCCATCTTTAACCTTCTAATGCCACTGCCCCTCGACCCTCGAACACTTCGTCTAAAGTCAAGTTGTTACTGAAACTCAGACCTGCATCTTTCGTGACTATGGATGCCACAGCCACCGCGTGTGCGCGTGGGTGCACCATGGGTGACCTTTTAGTTTTCTGTAAATTGGTTTGATTACGGACGAAATATCAATTCTTGATGACATCTAACATCATATCGAAGAGCGCAGACAGTTTTGTGAGGCACTTAAAGGCGTTATATGGCAAATATCCGTTACATGCGTGCATGCATGTTACTTCGTTGTAGCATTCGATTGCAACAGGTGGTTGTAACATCCATAATCACTAGGGATGTAGGTCATGTATATACGTGTGCGTGTGTACGACTGTACGTATGTGCATGGCCTACGTTCGTGCGCACGTATATACATGTATACATACATACATAAATACCTATATACGCACATATTCTAATTTAATCCGTACCCACTGTAACTGACTGCGGTGTGTCAGACTGACCTAGCAATAAACGAAAATATCTATCTGCATAGATACATGCATACATACATTGATTGCATATTGATTGTCTTTGCCTTTCACTTCATAATTCGTGTTTAATCTCAGTAACCCTAAAGCAGGGATGGCCAACCCGAGGCCCGCGAGCTGCTGATTAGCGGCCCGCAAGACCACTTTTTAAATTAATGTTTTTTTGTCTTATACGACACGACCACTTCTAATTTATTGCCTATATTTACCGATATGTTTCATACGACTAAATGACTCTGTTACAGTTAACCTGGAAATTTCGTGCTGTAAGTTCTAGATAGTCCCCAATTAGTACCTGTCTTTCGACTTTTTAAGAATATAAGTTAAACATTTGTATTTTCTTCTGAGGCGCTGAGGAAAATCACTTGCTGGCCCAACGCGTCCTTACTAAAACTTCTACTGGCCCGTGTGCAAGAAAAGGCTGGCCACCTCTGTCCTAAAGGAAAGGCCGTCCGGTTCAACTGCCGGTATTAGTTGCCATGCATTCGAATGATTCTGCAGCCCTAATAGTAGTAGTAACACCAACCATGTGTAATGAAATATTACAAAACAAATCTTCCCTTACCGCCGTTAAAATTCCCAGCGAGGCTCCAAATATCCTTATGCTCTTTGACATGTACCGCATTTCCAAATACTACAACACACAAAGAAGATATTCTGGCAATTATTGCTTTCATCAGTAAGAAAATAAGAAGCTATAAGCTATAGAATCCCGTCAACATTCGTAAAGCACCCTGGAAGTCATTTGCTGCCTACAATGATCTATATAAAATGTTGCTGGGAGATGTTTGAATGGTAACACGCTGGCACGAAGGTCAGAAAGACACGGGTTCGATACCCGCTAGCCCCACAAGGTTAACTCAGCCTTCATTCCTATGTGGCGAATGTAAAATGAGCAGTAGTACAGATGGGCGCCTTGTGTGGCTGTCATACAGTTAAACTCGACTCCTGTTAAACTTGTTATCGTCTGTTACTAGGCCTACTATATCATTAATCTTACTGCGTACTTGTCAGTTTGAATTAATCGACGAATATTATTATTATTATTATTATTATTATTATTATTATTATTATTATTATTATTATTATTATTATTATTATTATTATTATTATTATTATTATTATTATTATTATTATTATTATTATTATTATTATTATACAACCAATAAACTCATGTGCATAATAATAATATTATTATTATTATTATTATTATTATTATTATTATTATTATTATTATTATTATTATTATTATTACGTTGTAAGTAGTTACGAAGGAAAACTGAACTGAAACGTACATCGTAGACGCTGATCAACTTCAGCGGATAGATCCACGGAACAATGATGCGCTCGACAAAGACAATAGCCAGCGATACAGTGACGACGGAGAAGATAAGGATCTGGACTCCGTAGCAGTACATCTCGGCCGTCATTCCGAGGAGGGCGATGGTCGACTGGAATGACACGAGCAACGACATGGCCGTCGGAATGGCCTTGAGACGTCGATCGGCCATGATGAACTCAGAGGTCGTCTTCTGTCGACCTCCGGTCATCGAGTGGTAGACTCCGATGGCCAGAGAGATGATGAGGAATACGACGAGGATCAGATAGTCAGCCCACATCAGATGCGACTCCATTGCCTCGATTCGTATACGAGAGATTTCACCTGAAAGCAAGGAGTTTCTTGAGATCACTTTCTGCAAGGTAACGTCAGCTGCGGTCGTTAAAGCGAGTCCCCACGTATGAGTAACTTACTATTGTGACAAAAATTAATTTCCAGTTTTGAAAACAGAAAAGTGCCGAATGAGTCATACAATAATAGATCACGTGCAACTTAATGTAAATTGATAAATTTTTAGAGGTGGAGCCCAATGTGTCGATTTGCTATTTTTCGTCTTCCTGTTGAATGGAAAGTCTAGGTAAGTAAGTAAGTAGCATTTATTTGCATCTGACAAGAAGCGCACATGTATTACAATAAACCATTAGATTACACACATACACAGTTTGAAACAGATTATAACACGAATAAAAGTAAAATAGACATGCACAATTAAGTAGACCCCTAAGTCAAATAATGCATTGGTTCATAAACTGCTCTTAGACAGTTTAGATAAAACAATAGGTGTTCTGAAAGGGTGTCCTCTGTTGCGAGGGGAGTGCTTATCCTCACGAACAGGTGGCAGAAGCTGACGAAAGCAGTGACCAAGAAACTTTGATTTCTAATGAGCTTCCTATCAGCGCGAGGTCTTTTGCAATTTAGTTCCTCCCACATACTTGCCTACTTCAGAGCTGGAATACGCCCAGCATCGGCAGGTACATGGTTCTAAAGAGAATGGTTTCTAGGCTGATTTACAAGAGACATCGCTGGATAATCAAGAATAAGAAAATAGAGTTCATGGTTTCAAACAGGATGACGCCAAGCAACACGACCTTTCTAACTTCTTAGTTCAGGGCTAGAAGACGTGCGATACCATGCCGCACGAAGATAGGCTATATCTTTCAATTTCAAGATATTTAAATTAAGTTTAGTTAGGGTAGCCCGCAACTTAATATCATAAACCTCTGCTTTAAGCTTAATACGTGCAGTTTCAAAATTTAGTAGACTTAAATAATCGGCATATTTATGCATCTATCGTCTTAACATAAAGTGCAAGAAGCTGCAATCAAAATTATTAGTGGAGCTTGTAACTGGTCTCAGGCCAGGTCCCGCACAATACCTTGGCCAATTCAACAGCCTGCAATCGACCGCTAAAGGAGTTAGTTCAATTAACAAGATGTTAGGAGGCAGGTAAGAGCTTTCAGTTTCTAGAGGAGAATGGTGTACGGCTTAATTGATAGAGTCGAATGCCATTGCAAAATCATTAAGCATCCAATGAATTCAACATCTAGTGTACATTTGGGTTTCTTGCTAATAGATGTTGATGTTTTTCCAAGTCTCGTTTGAACAAAAAGCAGTTCTGCTTTCAAGATAACTATAATTATGTGTGTACAGTTTACTTACAAACGTAATGTATCAGCCGAGACGAAGGCGCAATACAAGAACAGCCTCTGTACAAACACTTTAACGGCGATCAAAATAAGGCTTAATGCAGGAATAGGTTGTGTGTGTATACACTTTAACTACGGCCAGCGGAGTCGCATACGTACATACATACAAAGAGTGGTCGTCTAACGCCCGGCTCGGCGCGACTCAACCACTCCCACCTGACCATTCACCAACCGTATTCCACCACTGCTCTTTCAAACCAATCGCGCGACAACACCTTGCTACAGCTAAGCCGGCCGTGCCATTGACATATTACATGAAAGTAGGCCTACAATTTACCGAATAACATCAAAACATATATCTAGATCAGGAGCAACAGCGTTATCATGTAATAAGTCTTATCTATCGAACTCATAAGGAAATACATACACGGAAATACATACACGTAGGCGATAGACATCAAGAACAGTTTAAATGATCAGCCTAGACATCGGTTTTTCTAATTCAGAAAACGCTGCTTCTTCTGCCACTGATCGTCATTAAATTCATAAAATGCTTTGTCACATATAAATATCCCATTCTTATACTACGCCCCGGTCGTCTATCTCTAGCACAGGATCTTTTTCATCAGGTGCAAACGACCAGTTTCATTTACAGAGTTTTCTTTCGTCCCGACCAAAACAAGACCGGCAGAGTTTATAGTGCTTGCACGACTTTGGTCTCAACTTAAATAGCTTAGCTTCAGCGATGTACAGACAACTATTATGATAGACTTAGTATTTTAAACTGTATGTTAGCAGTTTGGAGATTGCCTTGTGAATATTTCGGCAGTTCGTTTGACGTGTTCGTCGAATAGTTAAATACCTCGATGGAGATAGATGTACGGATGTACGGATGGACGGATGGATGGATGGATGGATGGACGGATGGACGGATGGACGGATGGACGGATGGACGGATGGACGGATGGACGGATGGACGGATGGACGGATGGACGGATGGACGGATGGATGGATGGATGGATGGATGGATGGATGGATGGATGGATGGATGGATGGATGGATGGATGGATGGATGGATGGATGGATGGATAGATAGATAGATAGAGAGACAGACAGACAGACAGATAGATAGATAAATAGATAGGTGGCCCAATTTCCTAGATAAATATATAGACGAATCGATTAACATCGGTTTATTATCCGGCAATAGGCCATAAATGCGTACAACATATCATGGTTGAAAACTCCGATGTGTCTGAAAATTTAAATTTCGTGTTTCCAGCGCAATACAAGGTGGCTTCGGCAATGAATTTCTTCCATTAATGGAGACGTTTCATCTGTCGTTTTAATTGGCAGCTGCGGATATTAAGCACATTATTCTTTCAAGTTTAACTCGTAACCATCGCTAATTTGTTATTGTCTGCCAGAACCCACAGCTCGCGCCTGGACAGGGTGACCATAAAAAACAATTTAATTTGTCAATTTCATTACATTTCTACTAAACTTTAAACATAATGTTAGAAGTCATTAGGTGTGTTATTTGCATTTCGCTTGTAGACTATAATAATGTTTTGGAAACGGCAACGCTCCTGACAACGGCACTATCCATCAATCCATCCATCCAACACTCCTGACACCGGCACTAAAAGTCCATCCATCTATACATCCATTCAACGCTCCTGACAACGGCACTAAAAGTCTATCCATCCATCCATCCATCCATCCATCCATCCATCCATCCATCCATCCATCCATCCATCCATCCATCCATCCATCCATCCATCCATCCATCCATCCATCCATCCATCCATCCATCCATCCATCCATCCATCCATCCATCCATCCATCCATCCATCCATCCATCCATCCATCCATCCATCCATCCATCCATCCATCCATCCATCCATCCATCCATCCATCCATCCATCCATCCATCCATCCATCCATCCATCCATCCATCCATCCATCCATCCATCCATCCATCCATCCATCCATCCATCCATCCATCCATCCATCCATCCATCCATCCATCCATCCATCCATCCATCCATCCATCCATCCATCCATCCTATCCCTGACACGAATAGCCCGCTCTACATAGATACATACATTCACACAACATAGACGATAAAGAATAAGGCGTGTAAATATTGCTCCCAAGAAAAATGACCGTCTGTATAGTTTGAATTGTGGTCAGTGAACTAAGACGAACTGAAATGCAACAGAAACAATATTTTATAGCATGTCAAATGCGTTCTGTCCTACCGAACTTTTGCAAGCACAGGCTTAATTAAAGTGCATTACTGTATTTCTACCTTACATTACGTAAGTTTGCGGCGTTCTAGGTAAATGCTTTCATGATCCTGTGGAGAAACAGGGTTGCTCCTATGTCTGAGAGGGGACTCTGAAGGGGGACTCTGAAGGGGGACTCTGAAGGGGGACTCTGAAGAGGGGACTCTGAAGAGGGGACTCTGAAGAGGGGACTCTGAAGGGGGACTCTGAAGGGGGACTCTGAAGGGGGACTCTGAAGGGGGACTCTGAAGGGGGACTCTGATAGGTCCCCGGGACTCTGAAGGGGGACTCTGAAGGGGGACTCTGATAGGTCCCCGGGACTCTGATGCATCGACCGGCTATATATATAGGAGTAGTAAAGTACGAGAGTTGTTCTTGTGTATGAAGTAGAAGAAAAGATAGTAGAGAAGAGAAGAGTAGTTATGCGTGCGAGTTGGCCGCTGTTTCTACTTCGTTTGATTTACTGTCAATGCTCCAGTATCGTGTGTTGAACTTGTCGAACAATTAAACTTTTGTCGTCAATAAAGAAAGTTTGTTGAACGAACTGTGTCGATCTATAAATCCTGTGACAGACCACGCAGGTCGGAAACACGTGCCTTGCAAGGAGAAATTGGAGAGCTCTGGCGATTACTCTACTGACTTCCGCCCTCGGCCTGGTAACCTGAAGGAAGGACAGTAGAGACGGACTACCCGTTCTCGCCGTTGCCGACGAGAAGGACGGAGTTTCGCCACATTGGTACCAGAAAGCGGGGTACTACACGGGATCGACATTGAACTTCAAAGCTCAGTTCTGGAGTATTGATGCGAGGTGAGAATTGACTTTTGAACATCGAATTTGAATTCAAATGGAGGACGACGAAGTGACTGTTCGTTATACGCTTTTGGATGTTGATTCTCTCTCACCGAATGCTTCGACACCTGCATCGAGACGGGGGGCAGCTGAGGCGCTGCCAAGTCGCGGTCGTCTTCTGGAGAGCATCGCGGAATTCGACGATCTGAGGCCGTCGGAGTCAAGTGGTCGGGAGAAGTCGGACGAGTCGACGGCCGTGTCGAAACTGCTAGGGAGCGTTGGGAAATTGCTGAAAACCCGACCTATGCAGATGAAGCCTGGCAAATTCGATGGGACTGGATCGCTGGAGTCATTCCTGTCGCAGTTTGAAGTATGTGCGAGGCATAACAAATGGACGGCTTCGGACAAGGTGGACTTCTTACGCTGTGCCCTCGAGAAAGCCGCCACTCAGTTACTCTGGGACTTCGGTGCTCGTCAGGATGTGACTTACGAAGAACTCGTCGAGCGATTGAGGCAGAGGTATGGCACAGAAGGTCAAGCAGAGACATTCCGGGCACAGCTCTATTACCGCCGTCAAAGTTCCAGCGAAACCCTCAGCGATCTTCTTCATGATATTCGCCGGTTGGTGGTCCTTGCATATCCAGTTCCGTCTAACGAGACCACACAGATCATTGCCAGAGACTCTTTCTTGGAGGCTATGAGGGACCGAGAGCTGTCGCTCAAGGTACGTGAGCGGGAGCCTAAGGGTTTGGATGAGGCTTACCGGGCAGCGCTTCGCCTCGAAGCCTACCAGCGGTCGACAGATTCGGACGATCGAAGAAGGCAACAGAATCGAGTGAGGGGAACACTGGAGACCGATGTTGACACTCGGATCCGATCGCAGCTTGACCGGTTTCTCGCGGTTCAACGCGAAGAGCAGCGGGGATGGCAACGGGAGATGGAGAACCGAATTGATCGACATTTCCGGGAATTGAAGAGCCAAGCCGTGACAACCGTTTCCTCAGGGCAAGATGTTCGCCAACCGGAGAACCAACAGGAGTCACCACGACGGCCGCTGAATTGCTTCAATTGTGGTCGACCGAATCACATTGCTCGGAATTGCCGTCAGCCACGACAACGTACCCATCGCCAAACGGCGACGTCGACGGTCGGAGCTGAGCAAATAGAAGTTGCCGAAGAAGTCGTCACGAATCATACAGCCCGCCCGAGAGTTCCGAATCGGGCGAGCAGTAACGCAGTTTACATACGAGGAACGATCAACGGACAGCCGCAGAACTGCCTGATTGACACTGGATCGGAGGTGAGCCTAGTACCGTTTGCTGTTATGACTGGGGTAGAATTGAGTCCCTCTAATCGGTTTCTGATGGCTGCTAATGGATCCGATGTCCGTGTTCAGGGGGAGGTAACGGTCCCGATTAAGATCCGCAATGGGTTCGAGATTGCTACTGCTTTTCTGGTGTATGACCAAATTACGGAGCCCATGCTGGGCATGGATTGGTTGAGGGAACACCGATGTCGTTTGGGTTTTGGGACCGGGTCTCTATTTGTTGGGCGTAAACGTATCTCCCTGGTGCGGGGTAATGGTTCTACATGGTGCCGGCGCGTAATCGTTGCCGAGGAGGTTGTGGTGTCCCCTAAGTGCCAGCGGGATGTACCTTTTAGAACTCAATACGGGGATTTGACGTCTAAAGCGCCAGCGTGGATGACAGAAGCTATAGAGGTCCAACCCGGTGTGCACCTGGCTCGTGTAGTTGTGGATGACTACGCGAAGGAGACGCAGGTAAGGGTGGTGAATCTTAACGAAGACCCAGTCAGGTTAAGTAAGGATCAGGTGTTAGGTGGGTTACACCCGGTGCGAATAGAAGAGGGGGGTAAGGATATTGGAAAGAAAGGCAATGATGCCTTTCCAGTAGATTAACTGTCGGGTGATCTCCCCGAAGAGGTGAAGCCGGATGATCGGTTGCGGTTACAGGAGTTGTTGAGGGAGTATCAGGATATCTTTTCGGTATCTGACCGAGATCTAGGACGCACCTCGGTTACCACACACAAGATTGATACAGGGGACGCGCAACCGGTAAGACAACCGTTGAGGCGACAACCACTTCCGCATAGGGTGACCGTGAATGAGCATTTAGATAAGACGTTGGCCGTTAGTCAGAACGGGATGAAAATAGCTAAGAGAAACATTCTCCCAGTTCTGCTGGTGTTGGTCGCAGCAGTACAAACGGTGGCGTGGGTGAATCACGAAGCATTATTGGTGGCAAAGGCGTTAGTGGAAACTGTGGTCGTGAGGTATAGGGCTCCGATGCAAATTCTCACTGATCAGGGTACTAACTTCGAGGGAAATCTTTTCCGTGATCTTTGTAGGTTAATGGGTATTGACAAGGTAAGGACTAGTGCCTATCGCACAAGTACTAATGGGATGATCGAAAGATTTCATAGAACCCTCAATGCCATGATTGGGCGGGTAATTAGATTGGGACGAGATTTTGCCCTATGTCCTTGCGGCCTATCGTGCTTCTGTGTACGAGACGACTGGGTTCTCACCGAATTATCTCCTCTTTGGACGTGAGACGACCGCACCCATTGACCTGGTTTATGTTCGACCTTCCGACGAGAATTTTGAGCTGACCAATTATGTCAGTTATGTACAGGAGACAGCTGATCGGATGGAGGCGGCCTATCGCCTGGTTCGTGAGGAATTACGAACGACCGCTGAACGCCGGAAAAAAGCCTACGATCTTCGAGTCCGTGAAACCGAGTTTCTTCCAGGCACTCACGTCTGGTGCTACAGTCCACGGCGATACCAAGGTAGGAGCTCAAAGTGGCTTCGAGCGTACACCGGGCCCTTCGAGGTCTTGGAAAAGAAAGGAGCGGTCAACTATCTGATTCGCAAATCGCCTACTTCACGACCGATGGTAGTTCATGTCGACAAATTAAAGGTTTGCCACAAAGAAGAGTTAAACGAAAGAGATGAGACTGTAGTATGCCCGTCGTCGCCCCTGCCGACGGGAGCAGAACGACCGAAGCGAACCATACGCCGACCAGCGCGCTTTCAGTGAATGCGGCTGGGCCTTGGTGGTTGCCATGGTAACGATTCGAAGATTAACTAAAACTGAATTCTGAGTGTTTGTGAATTGGAGGAAACATTAGTTAGAACATTCATTTTTCAGGTAAACGTTAAGTTGTTACCTTGTTCTTGTGAATAGTTGCGTGTACATTCGTAATTGCTGATTTGGGAAGGACAAGACATCCTTGCCCTGCTTTAGTAATGATTTAGAAACTTGATCGGTGAGCAACTTGTCTTAGTTGATAATTTGAACTTAACATGCTAATTGAACTTTTGGAGAATGTTAGTTTGAATTAGTTAAGGATACGTTGATTAGAAAGATTAAGATTTTGGTCAGCAGGGATGAAACTTTTAGATTAAGCGTCCCTAAGAAGAAAGATAGGTATTTCTTCTGATCCGTTGATTTAGCATCTTTAATGGCCGATAGTTCATTTATCTATTGTTTTCAGCATTTAGAGAAACAAAAATTGTGGGCAATTTTTCACCGTGGCTGGACGGGGATGTGCAGAAACAGGGTTGCTCCTATGTCTCAGAGGGGACTCTGAAGGGGGACTCTGAAGGGGGACTCTGAAGGGGGACTCTGAAGAGGGGACTCTGAAGGGGGACTCTGAAGGGGGACTCTGAAGGGGGACTCTGAAGAGGGGACTCTGAAGGGGGACTCTGAAGAGGGGACTCTGAAGGGGGACTCTGAAGGGGGACTCTGAAGAGGGGACTCTGAAGGGGGACTCTGAAGGGGGACTCTGAAGAGGGGACTCTGAAGGGGGACTCTGAAGGGGGACTCTGAAGGGGGACTCTGAAGAGGGGACTCTGAAGGGGGCCTCTGAAGAGGGGACTCTGAAGGGGGACTCTGAAGGGGGACTCTGAAGAGGGGACTCTGAAGGGGGACTCTGAAGGGGGACTCTCAAGGGGGACTCTGAAGAGGGGACTCTGAAGGGGGACTCTGAAGAGGGGACTCTGAAGGGGGACTCTGAAGGGGGACTCTGAAGAGGGGACTCTGAAGGGGGACTCTGAAGGGGGACTCTGAAGGGGGGACTCTGAAGGGGGACTCTGAAGGGGGACTCTGAAGGGGGACTCTGAAGGGGGACTCTGAAGGGGGACTCTGAAGAGGGGACTCTGAAGGGGGACTCTGAAGAGGGGACTCTGAAGGGGGACTCTGAAGGGGGACTCTGAAGAGGGGACTCTGAAGGGGGACTCTGAAGGGGGACTCTGAAGGGGGACTCTGAAGAGGGGACTCTGAAGGGGGACTCTGAAGAGGGGACTTTGAAGGGGGACTCTGAAGGGGGACTCTGAAGAGGGGACTGAAGGGGGACTCTGAAGGGGGACTCTGAAGAGGGGACTCTGAAGAGGGGACTCTGAAGGGGGACTCTGAAGGGGGACTCTGAAGGGGGACTCTGAAGGGGGACTCTGATAGGTCCCCGGGACTCTGATAGGTCCCCGGGACTCTGAAGGGGGACTCTGAAGGGGGACTCTGATAGGTCCCCGGGACTCTGATGCATCGACCGGCTATATATATAGGAGTAGTAAAGTACGAGAGTTGTTCTTGTGTATGAAGTAGAAGAAAAGATAGTAGAGAAGAGAAGAGTAGTTATGCGTGCGAGTTGGCCGCTGTTTCTACTTCGTTTGATTTACTGTCAATGCTCCAGTATCGTGTGTTGAACTTGTCGAACAATTAAACTTTTGTCGTCAATAAAGAAAGTTTGTTGAACGAACTGTGTCGATCTATAAATCCTGTGACAGACCACGCAGGTCGGAAACACGTGCCTTGCAAGGAGAAATTGGAGAGCTCTGGCGATTACTCTACTGACTTCCGCCCTCGGCCTGGTAACCTGAAGGAAGGACAGTAGAGACGGACTACCCGTTCTCGCCGTTGCCGACGAGAAGGACGGAGTTTCGCCACAATCCTACTTACCAATATAAGGCGTGCCAATAAAAGTAGCAATTATATTTCAAATATGATTTGGCAATGTTAACATATCCGGCGATTTATCAAAATGCATTGTGTTCAAGGCAATCACATCATAATCTTAATCAGAACTTTCAGATTTCCTCATCAGCCAAAGAATGTTAAGTCGTCGCAGATTCGGATTATTCAGAGACACTTAGTGAAACAAATTGGCACGTAGGTAAGGTCAGAGTCGGTTTCATGTCGAGAACCAGGTTGGTACACAGCCACAATACATCCAGGAGGGTCTTAGCGACTCTACTGTGACACTCTGGTGCACATCAAACACACTTTACCAACATGCTCTGAGAAGGTCAACTCCTATAGTCAAAGGTCACACCCAAATCACACAAAGAATTTGAAAAGAAAATACCAAGGAGGCGATGATGCAAAAGAGACAGATCGATTTTACAGAACTGTCTACAGCAGCTATCAAACCAGGTGAACAAAGGTCACCCGGAGTTCAGCCGGATAATAAGATCTGATGGTGACTAAACAAGTTAAATCAAAAAAGTTTTAACTTGCGAACAACATGCATATAGAGAATAAGCAAGCGAATGAACAGCCACCGTAGCTCCCCATGTTGTCTCCTCGGCTTGTCTTCCGCAGATTCTGGGGAACCGAAAATGGACCAAACAACCTGATTATTGTGCACATTATTTGATACAGCGCCAGAGAATAAGCTGGGAGAGGTCTCCCTGCTGCGGCTTTTGTGTGGTGCTGGCAAATTTTTGGGGTTTACATTAGATACGCAATACATTGCGTGTATCCCCATATGGCTCGATGAAAGTAAGGTCACGAGAAATGAGAATGATGGCGTTTTAAAAGCTATGTTTTGCATACGCATCATAAACTTGATTTATACGGCAACTCACGTCTTCCGTCCGCCAATATATAGTAATTATTGCTCATGTATAATTGTCCAATCAGTTACAATGATATCATATGACACAGGCTTTAAAAGGCTGAAAGGCGATAAACTAGATTTAATGGAGACTCTCCGCTGGTCTAAGAAAAACTGACATACTTATTGTGAAAGGCAGGGCCCAGCTGTTTCCAGTTTTATGTGGTTGTCATGAACATCGTCAACTAGGCCTAATACAACGCAGTGTCTTCTGTTTTGACTGTCTTCAAAACCGAAATGATTTAGACAATGAATTTACCGGCATGCCTACTGAAATTCAAAATATGTTGTTTTTAATCTCTATGGTAGGCATTGAACGAAATAAAGTATTAAGACTATAAAAAACTATTAAAAACTATTAAAACTATAATAGGTAGGTGACACATTTTGTAGGGATTGGCTATTACAGCCATAGAGTCAGTCTATTAGACATACGGCGACACACCGTGTCTTAGTGCACGATTAGAAATGTTCTTTAAACGCTTTCACCTCATTTGTGCTGGATTTTTCAGACATTAGAGTCCTCTTCCGAGTATATAAAGTCTTCCTAGGCCTGGTTTAGAGAAGATTGTCTAAAGTCATGGCAGTAATTCGATATAACTATCAGGAAGGGAAAACCTAGACACAGGATTTAATTGAGGTACTACGCAGGGTTGCGAACTTGCAGATTTTTTATTAACTGAAGTATACTAAGTACTAAGTAAGAAGTATGCTACATATTAGTGCTGCAATAACAAAGAGTAAACTGTCTGACCATAATTGTCTGGTCTTCAGTATGTTTCTCAAAAGAGTGTGACACATAAGAACTGCCGCAGCCCACAAGTTCAGTCTTTAATAAACTAGAGAAGTCCTATGTCTGCCTAGTCTTTTACGAGTTGCTCAATTTTACCTATCATGGTCACCTAACCCACGTCCTACCGTCGTTTTACCATAGGCCTACCTCCGGGGGCCTACCTAGGCTCCTCGTGTACCTGCTGGTAGTACCACAGTTTATGACTCTGCTCAGCTCGACAGTTGGCATTCATTCTCAATTTCATCCGTCGATCCTGGCTCCGCTCCCGTGTCCAGGCAACTTTCGCATCTGCGTTGCTATCCTGATGCCATATTACTTTCTATAATTAATTCCAGTCATCGATACCTACTCGATGTGTCTCAGAATATGTCTAAGTGTATGTACATGTCTGTGTGTTTCTAAGGTCCTTTGTATGTGTATCTGTATGGGTCCTTGTCCACTTTGCTACTTAATTGTTGTATTGGATTAACTAGTCCATGCCGTGGCATCTAATTTTAGTTTCGTTCTTTCTCCCCTGGACCGTTCGTGGTTCTAACTGTTACTGGAACTTATACAGTATCGATTAACTAAATTATACAGTCAAATCCTATGGAATCTGAGGTTTATGTTCACTCTACCTTACCATACGGTCTCTGACATATATCTATATATATTCTGCAAAACTTGGATGCTAGTGTTAAACTATCTAAGAGCCTGTTAAAGATGCTTACCTGAAGAACTATAGGCCTACCCTATTTCCTATCAAGTGCAATATTCTGGTATGTTAAAAAGGTTTTGTGGAACACCCGGGGGAAACACATAGGCGCTATTTTTGTTCTACATCAACAACTTACGAAATGCCATACGACTGGGTTTCGAGCCGGGGTCTTTCCAGATTTCTAGCGTAGCGTTAGCTCGAGATACGGTACAATTTATCTTTGTCTTTTATTTTTGTTAGGCTTACGTGTAGCCTAAGTACATAACAAACCGTTCTGTCGAGGTATTAGAAAGCTATCGAGCCCAAAATATAGCAGACTGCAATGTGTCAGCGATGGTGATGAAGTTGACACTGAACGAAGAAGAGGCAACAACAGAGGTCGTCTCAGTGGGATGCGAACGGAGTGTTGCATCGCAGCAGCTGTCTGATGTGCCAACACAGCTCAACAATGTCTGATGTGCCAACACAACTCAACAACTGCCCGACAACAGAGGACGAGCCTGGCAAATGAAGTCGTAAACTCGCAGTTGAAGGGTAAACTCGCAGTTGAAGGACAATCAAACAGCCGAGTTATCATGGAGAATCTGTATTTTATTATTACGATTAGGATTTCACGTTAATTTCAATGACAACTTTTACACTGTTGGACATGAAGGTCATTTTTGCTAGAACTGTTGTAAAGATGAGGTGTTAGAAACGTCGCCAGTGATAATGTGAACTCGTTTAAGAGCGCCATGTTGGAAAAAGAATCGCACACAGTTTATTTCTCAATTTCACATGTAGCAAGTGGAACGCAAATACATCGAACAACATCAGAGTGATGTTGACTATGTTGACGAACACAATTAGGATGACGATGGTAATGAAAATGAGCAAGTGCATATTTTAAAGTTCTTTTTAGGGCATCGTAGGCCTAAGTTCAACAGAACGCTGGCCAGTCTCATACAGTGTCAGAGTTAGACCTAATATCAGAATGATTGCAGATAGATAATCAGGACGATGATTTTGTCGCACAGCTTGAATACAGCATGGCACAGGACACAACAAATCAGACATAATTACCCATTAACAGCAAAGCAGATCCGCAGCATTCTTCATTCGACTTACAATGTAAAATTCCCCGATTGTTTTGTTTTGCAGTCTTTTTAAAAATTAGCTTTGCAACATCACAAAAATAATCCGACATTTTCATATAAAATCACTCAGTCTAATATTTAATACTTTACAGGTTTTACTATCAATACTGAAACTAACACAAAACCGAACTCAAATAGGTTTATCCACAAAATTAATTCGAATATAATAAGTTTGTGAATCTTCATAATGAATGATGTAGATAAGTAATTTTAATCGAAGCTGTTAAAATCTGTTCTGTACAGTAAACATGAGAAAAATTGAATCTAAGATGTATTAAATCCGGTTTTCTTGAATTCATAGTCAAACATGGCTATCAGTAGTGGCTACAGAATGGCTACCATACAGAGCACTTGTTAATGGGATTCATGTCGCTTCCCAGAGGACAACTGAAAGCCTTCGCAAAGTCTTCCGAATTCGATACCGTTCCGATCACTCTGAAAAACACAACAACAGCTAACTATTCCTCTTTCAATCAATATTCGTTTAATTTGACAAATCCAGTTGACAGAAAATATCTTCTGTAAACAGATAAATTTGCGTTCGAATGAGCCAACAATGAACAACAAGAAACTCAGACCCTGTTTGCTGCATAGAATGCAAATTTTAAATTGCTGCGGAACTGGCCGTGCAACAACCTAAAGAACTTCGTTTTTTCAAGCTAAAGTTGATTCTTCAACTCCAGGACCACGATTGAGAAGACAGCGACTAAGGAAGTAAAGTAGAATGAACAATCGCTTTAACTCACTGCTTATGCGTAATTTTTTTATTGTAACTGAAGTGGATTAGATTGCAACGGATTTTAAGTGTATTGTTGTGCATTAAGATGGATTGCATTGGACGAGATTAGAACGAATCAGACCAGTGTAAGCAGACGTGTAGCATGCAGTCTCTGGAGTTGCCATCAGTCGATTTCATATCCATCGCAGCAAAATCGTTTTGAGGCACAAATTTAGCACACTTCCATTTTCAGTCTGACAGCAAAGTTAGAAATCTATCTAACTAAAAGAGTCTAAACTTTCAACGTCTTATGGCATTGAAATTCTGTGTAACCTTATCCTTCCTGGACAATGTTTACTGGCTCTGATCATTTGTACGTAGTTCTCCGGTCGATTAGTTCCGCACCAGACCTAAAGAAGAAATTCAAAATGACTAATCAGTTTCAATTTCCACTTCTATAGAAGAATCATGATGCCATCATTGCAATTGTAAACAGTAATTTCTATTGCACCGGTGTCTAATGCACAAGGCATCAACCGATGGCACCCAAAACCAAGCCGTAATCAGGCCAATATCCAGAAGATCAGTCCGTGAGACAGATGGAGGATAAGCAGTTTGAAACAGGTAAGTTTTAAATTGAAAACAAAACGACACAAGCGACTGAGCAGAGCGCACAGACACAGGGAGAGAATTCCGGCAAACGAGAAAGCTCGAAAAAGCACAACAACTATACTACAGCTACAGCATGCAATACATCGTCCTCAGTATTGAGTGACGACAACAATCTGAAGTCAATATGTTGTTTAGCTTCACCAAAAAACCACGTTTTTCTTTATCGGTTCTTTCCGTGAGTCTAATCAGCCGTTTCAATGATCAAAATATAATAGTATATGCAAATTACTGCATTTTTATGATTTATTTGAGTGAGATGATTCGCCATCGTTACCCTTTTAAATAAGCGATATAAAATATAGTTACGATCAGCTAGCAATCCGAATCTGACACATGCATGACGTTTTGCCCAAGAAACGTTTCATGTCATGGAAGCTTCAATAATGCAACACAGCAGGCAAAGATGTTGTCTGAAATGACTGCTAACCTGGGCAAAATTGATGAAGAATAGCTGGTCGTGGGTGAGGTTCAGCCCGGGCAGCGCCGGTTCTACAGGGTGAGACTTGGTCCATTTCTTATAAGCCTGTTTCAGAAGCCAAAAAGAAGATTCAAAGTAATCTGTTTTCCATATTGGGTAGTTCATTAAATAAATGCTTGTCATAGTCCACGATTTCGGTACGAATTAGATGGTCAAGGAATACAACCTTAGACTGGTTGAAACACAGCATTACGAATAGATATATATTATGTACTGTCTGACTGTTGTCATAGAATATGTCCACTTCCCAGCCTGTGACGATTCAACAATCTAGCATTTGACAACATCAGTCGACACAGCAATGCGATATCATCATATCGAGGAGGCGCTCGACTACATTTTTAGGTTCTTGAGCCGGCAAAGCATGAAATATACCGATCTTAAATTGGGTCAATGCCTCACAGGATTAGTTGACACCACCGTAAAACTATTCTGCAATTAAGAAATCGATTTTACACAAATGACTTGCAGAACGTCGTAACACGGAGTCCATGCAGCAAACTCGGATCTTCAGTCAATGGACCGTAACGCAAGAGTTACACTGAATAGACCACCGTTAATAATAACACCAAGCTTTCATGCATGAGTGGACGAGTGTTAATGATAAGACAGAGTTTGATTTAGTCTCACCCGGTATGCTTGCTTGAGGCCACCGTTGTCAGCTATGTTTTCACCCTGCGTCTGACGGCCATTTATCTAAATAAGTCAAAAAACGATGTCTACATAATTATGAAAGTGTTCAACTACATGTAGGCTACATTGAAAGCGTTTGAAGCATTTGAATGATCTTCTAAAATTTCTCAGATTTTACGATTGATTTTCTTAGCTACTAGAGTAATTTTTATTTCAAATTTGCTATACTATCTATGTGCCTTGTTTTATGAACTCAATCTACTACGCTGATTACTCAGCGCGCGTTTCTATAAGAGTTTTTTCTTTCGGGTTTCAAGCACTAAGTGGAAAATTTCATGACGTCACTGGGCTATTTCCTTCTTTGTGCACGCGCGTATCACATGCTTGTGGTTATTGGGCGCGCCTAGCTGACAAGCATTGATCATTGTCTCGGCTTGCTGGATGCGTCTACGTGCCACGCATGAAACGTCTGCAAGGGTTGGTATGACGTTGGCTGGCATGCAAATTGTCCACATGTGCGCTGGCGCGGGAAACGAAGCGCTGACGTTAAGATGAGTTATGGAAGATGAGTTATGGATCGGTTTATGTCTTTCTGGTGCGTTTTTGTCGGTGAGGAAAAGGCCTAAAAATAACGGTTGCAGACGCTTTGTTTAGGGTTCGCGAAAATCCTTTATGGAGTCTGTCGTGTACTGGGTTACGAATGTCACTGACAGAGAATTTTATGTCGAACTCTAAAGTACTGTTGTCATTTAACTGCTTGTTAAGTAATTATATATAAATATATATGCATATACTATAATATAATTATATATACGTGTCTTTCTCGAATTAAAGCCACAGATTGGGCGAGTCGATTTTTTGAAGGCCAATAGATTGACAACTCGGAATCGTCGTGGTTTCTTGTGTATGTATACGTAATTAGCCACTCTAGCCTGCGCCATCCGAAGTTGTGTTAACATTCGATGATAACAACAGTTTATCTTTGAGCAAAGCTATAAGCAAACAGTGCCCAAATAGAAAAGTAGTCTCCACTGACGGGCTCCCGCAGACTCGTAGAGCTCATTCAACGGAGCCCCGTCTAGAGATGACAGTTGTGGTCTGAAGAAGTAATACTAACGTTGAGACCGACTTCTTGAATCGTGTAGTTGCTGTACTGATCGACGATGCATTGAGTCTTCTCCTTGAAATGCTCGATGTCCGCGAGTGACCACCACGACTTCAGGTTTCCATCCTTATCGAACTGTCTCCCTATACATAACCACACGTTTATATAGCACCTTTTAGGCGGTTGATAATAAAAATCGATCCGTCTATATGATACTTTATTGCTTACTCGATTAGATTAACTGTCGCGTGGAAGGTAGGTCCTATGCCTGGCCTGATTTTGTATTCTACACGATGATTAAGGTATACGTACCACAACATGCGCTCTGTATAAGATGGTTACACTTAATCACTAGAACATACCATTATAACTTTTTAACTTTTTCCACTCAATAGCAACATAGTGCGTGAAACGAAAGTAAAAATACCGGGGCATCATAGAAAGGATACCATGCATTTTGTAAATATAATACTTTAATGCACAACAGTTGCACCTGTTAGGACAAGCCTTGGCTGTTGAATAAACTCATCGGACAGTTTCTTGGAACTTATTTAACGTCGTAATTATTTACAAAGACCGTAAAGTAGCGCGGTGGGTTACGCCACAGTCACTTGTCTCTCAAGTTCTAGTCCAATTTTCAAAGCATTATTACCTTTATCGTCAAATCCATGTGTAATTTCATGTCCAATGACCATTCCTATACCACCAAAGTTCAACGACCTGGAAAATATTTAACAGAAACAGTGTTACATGGCACTGGCGTGTGGTCAAAAAGCTAAAAGCAGTCTAAGGATGAAAGTTGCTTTTACAGCCCACGTTAAAGCGCTTTTCATTAAAATTCCATGGTGCATTATACTTCGCAGTGACATGTAGTCTTACTCGATGTTTATATATCAAAAGAAAATTGCCCTACGCTCCAACAGTGTGCAACCTGTAATACGGATTCCAGCTACGCGAGAGGAAAGGGCTACGACAGAGGATTTCATACAAAATAACTAGAATGAGACGCAGAAATATTTTTATATTATAACAAAGATCTCCGATAATTTGCAAGAGAGACTGGCGGAAGAGATCATAGAGAAAAAACGACAAGAACAGAAAATAGCGATATCAAAGCAAACAGATGGACGAAAGTTGTGAAAACTGATGAAGTGAATAAGGCAAAGGCTAATAAGATCATCTGTAAACTATAGGATTATGGAAGGAGTTGGGCCAGCATTATCGCCATAATGTTCCATTTGTGATCGCTTTGCAGTCTTACAAACTTCCCGCTTAGTAAACCACGTGTCTGGGTCCTTATTGTTTAAAGCATCAGTTCCTTAGGGTAATTCTTCCTCCCAGATCTATACAAAGACAGAAGAGGCGGATATCTATGAAAAGATCTGTGAACTGAATTTATGAAGACATACATCGGATAATTTTTGTGGTAGAATGGCGGATGGAATATTCCTGCCGGAAAAGCTGAAAGAACCAAAACACCAAATATCAGTTACCAATTAAAAACAAGTATTGCCAGCATGCGACTCCTATTCTTCCACCATATATACATACGGGGTGAAGCTAATATATGCTTGTCCCAGACCAAGAAAAGAGATAGCAGACCTCACAGTCTTGAGCCCATGTCCAGGCTCGAAATATACTTACCAGCCGACCCAATTTTACATTCTGCCGCTATGTGGTAAAAAGTAATTGTGCAAAAACAACCTTCCAACGTCGTTACTAGGAATTTCATACATTTTCATGCTGCAGATCGTAATAGTATGTAATTATGTTGAAATTACCGGGCGATAGAAATAGTTAGAGAATGCTATTTCAAGTGGTTTTCAAAAGTTTTCCGAGAAATCCATTGATAATTTTGTTTTAAAGTTCTACACTTACAGATGAGGTTGATAGGAGAGTTGTAAAAAGCGTTGACTACCGCAGGAGCTGTGGACCATCTGAAAAACAAATAATAACGAAAAGCTGATGTCCAGCACACGTTCATTAGGTCCACCTTGTGCCACTACTGGAAACTAGGAGCTTGTTACGAGCCCACATGCATAGGCGTCCACAGGAATTTTTCAAAGGGAACTAAATGTTTCAAGGAGGAAAACAAATTTCCAGGGAATGACGTTTTTGCATAGCTATTCACGAACACAGAAAATGTGACAACTTTCAAAATCCAGGGGGCAAATACCCACCTTGCCCCCCCCCCGGACGCCCATGCCTACATGTAGTTCCAAGAAACGTCCGAAGGGCATTGACATTGGAAGGCTTCGGCCGTTGTTTTGCGTTATACACTCCATAACGAAGGTCTCGCTTTGACTAGCGATGCAAATTACATCTGTAAGTAGGTGGCGCTACCAAATGTTCAACCGTATTCTGTCCGCCTACTTGTCAATTTCTCACGCTTTCGCCTACCGCGGATTAACTGTGTTTATAAGATATCTGTACACCAAAGTGCGATTAGCAATTGGCTGATAAAGAATATACTTACTTAGTTATATGCAACATACCCTTCACTGGTTGTCAATGATTAGCCACAAAGACTACTACCTCGATAGGATCTATTCGTCTGGCCATCTCTACTCTAATTGTACTGCGATTAAATCTACCATTAAAACTAAACATTCTGCCGTTATTGCTACTACGGTTTCAGATGAAACACTAACCAAACCAAGTGATCGGAAAACCTTTTCATTCCGCCTTCGCACCCCTAACAAATTTGCAGCTTTACAATCCTTCCTTTCCGACCTATCCTGGGACTTTATCACTGAACTTGAGTCTCCTGCTGATGCCTTTGAAACCTTTTACTCTTTCATACTCACTGTCATAGATACCTTTTTTCCAGTCAAAACCTCTACAATAAGAGACTCTGAACCTCCATTCATGACTCCAGTCATCAAACACCTCTTAAGAAAACGGAGCAAGTTATTAAAAAAGGGACATCTTGAATCTGCAGCCGCCCTTTCGACTAAGATCAATATCCTCATAACGCGTCAGAACACTCGAACCTTTGGAAAAACCAAGCGAGGATCATCCGAACTATGGAAATGTGTCAATCGTTTGAGAGGAGATAAACCTCAACAGTCTACTTACAGTTCTAATATCACTTCAGAATCCCTTAATCAACATTATGGGAAAACGTCTCACGACTCTGATTACATCTCTCCTCTGCGAAAGTTAACT
This sequence comes from Allolobophora icterica, assembly GCA_963556255.1. NCBI lineage: Eukaryota > Metazoa > Annelida > Clitellata > Crassiclitellata > Lumbricidae > Allolobophora > Allolobophora icterica. The sequence continues at coordinate 32,405,959 of OY744608.1, read as the reverse complement.
GCATATAACCAATTAGATTGTGTTTTTAATGATTATGAAATTAGTCACCTTCTAAGTAACGTCAAAAGCACCTCAATTGGCCCGGATGGTTTACCCCCGTGGTTCCTAAGGGAAGCCGCATTTGGTCTTGCGATACCCGTTGCTCATCTCTTTAATCTTTCTCTAGCTCACTCCTTCGTTCCTCCCCAGTGGAAAATAAGTAGAATTTCTCCTGTTCCTAAGATTGCAAACCCTCTCTCTGAAGCAGATTTTAGGCCTATTTCTATAACTCCTATCCTCTGTCGCATCATTGAAAAGCAAATAGTCATTCGTTTCTTTTATCCTATTCTAACAAATCCTATTCTAAATCAACCTTTCTCTGATCAATTTGCATTTCGCCCCACTGGTTCTACATCTTCAGCCTTAATAGCCCTAACTCATCATGTCACTCATATGCTAAGCTCTAACCAGTATGTTCACTTGATTTCCTTAGATTTCTCTAAGGCATTTGATTCCATAAGTCATAATCACTTAGCAAAATCCCTCTCCAACTTGCCAATACCTGATAACATCTATAATTGGTCAATTAATTTCTTAGAAGGCCGACAACATTGTACTAAATTCCAGGATGAATTATCTACTTTAATCCATATTAATGCCAGCATAGTTCAAGGCTCAAGTACAGGTCCTACACATTTCATTGTTTCCATATCAAGCCTTAAAACTTTACATCCTCAAAATATTCTTATGAAGTACGCTGATGACAGCTATCTCTTAATACCTTCCTCTAATAGTTCATCCATAACCTCTGAATTAGAGCACATTGAGTCTTGGGCCAAAACTTGTAACCTGAAATTAAATCATAGTAAAACGTATGAAATGATTTTACACAGACCCAGAGGGAAGTTTACTAATATAAACGCACCTTTATCCACCCCTGGACTCGTTAGAGTGTCTCATTTATCCATCTTAGGAGTTACTATATCTGACAATTTAAACATTTCTAATCATATTAATCGAATTTGTAGTCAGGCCCGCCGCTCCATATATGCTATTCGCACCTTAGTAGCTCACGGTCTACAAGGACCTTGCCTATATGATGTGGTTAGAGCAACTATCCTCTCACGAATATTGTATGCTTCTCCTGCCTGGTGGGGATTTACTAACCAAAGTGATCGGGATAAGCTATCTTCAATCATAAGACGACTTATGAGAGGACATTACTTACCTGAAGACAACCCTTCCTATGCTCAACTCTGTCAATCAGCTGATATCCGTCTCTTCTTAGCCATAAGAAGCTTTGATGGTCATGTCCTTCATGGTCTAT
>OY744608.1:32369653-32399653 GCA_963556255.1 Allolobophora icterica | reverse complement strand
GTCTCAGGTGATCGAGAAGAGTTTTAACAAAATCGTCTCTGTATCTGTACTGGCTACACGAGGGGAGCCCAAAAGGGATCTAAGATTCAGCTACACATGAAAAAACTTGGCTGTAATTGTTGTATACAAGATGATTTGATATACAAGACTCTAACATTCCAAAAACAAACTTGACGACGACGATGAAGACCACGATTATAACAAAGACGACGTGTTTCGATGCTGATGATGATGATAATGAAGAGGATGAATGATGAGGAGGACGACCATCATGACAGTAACAGCAACAGGATTATAGAGAAGATGATAATGAAGATGATGATGGCGATGGCGATGAGAAAGAGGAAAGAGAGAGGGGATGTTAGGCCGACCTTTTCGGTGTTTTCTGAATGAGTTGTCCAAGATCTCTCATGTAATCAACAGCGTAGACAACGACTTCTTCCTCTTCGGTTATTGTGATGTTAAGCGGATGAAATATCGTCACAAAGTATTTGACCCAATCGATTTCCTGTCAGCACGATTAAGTTATTAATGAATCGATCACACGCGAGCGAAATGATTCTGCATTAATAAATAATCTTAGAGTACATTAAACAGATTGTATAATGCCATCTGTTTCTGATTTGACTCCACAAACGCATTGGCATCAGCCAAGTATTGGCATCAGATTGCGATGGGAAAAGGTCGCACTTGGATCGAAACCTTTTGAGGCATACAGCGATCCTCACACAGTAAAACGTGCAAAAACCTCTTTTGATGTTTATATAACACGGTTGGAGATATGAGTCACAAACTCAGTTTCGCTACAGAGAATCCGACGATCTCGATATAAGATGGCTCTCGATATTCATCAAAGACAACGCTATAACACCTTTCTGGTGGCTGTTACTTTTGTTTGCTGCCTGACAAGACCTGTGTCGCAGCATAACTTCGAACATTTTAGTCTATCTGATGAGAAGAAATAGCTACAGCGATGTCAAATTATGCGATGGTGACCGTGATTATGTCCACGTTCGTCCAATGATAGCCTACATTTTGGTGCAGATAAAGTTAGAGGTGCATTGAAATCCGAGATTCGAGGAAGGATCACCTTCAGCGAATGCGAAGGTCAAAAAGAAGCAGAAGCATATTGTTCGTTCAGCCGATGGACACAATTACGGAATTAGAACAGATGCTTACTTACTTAGACCTGCTGCAGACAATGGAATTGATTAAATGTAAGCATGCAAATTACATTATGGCATACGTTTGTGAGGTTTGCATAGAGATCCTTTAATCTGAATCGATGGTATATGGCCTCCATGTCTCTTCTTTTTTCTTCTGGTATTGTTATCTGGAACAAAGCATTGCCCTGAGTCACAACATCCGACTGCATTGAAATACGTGGCGTCTCATATATATTTCTTATTGTATCTGAAATGCTCAATTGAATCACGTGACGCAGTGACTATGCTTCGCGTGCTTGCATTTTAAGTTAGTTTTAGCAAACTATTCACTTAGGCTACAACTACTGTATAAAAACCACGATCAAGAAATAACATGCCAAATATATTATGCTAGTCAAGTACCTGGTCCGTTCTTGCTTCAGCTTACAGGCCGTTGTTTATTAATTAGTAACTTCTATAACGCCGGTGTCTAATGCACGAGGCATCAAGCGATGGCGCACCAAAACTAAGCCGTAGTCTGGTTTACAGCCTTAAGAAGATCAATTCGTTGAAACAGAGAGACAGCCTATGGTGAAAAGATAAGTATGATGTATATACACCAGAGTGCGGGTACGCGACTGGCATAATAAAGAACATAGTTACCTGTTTACTTACCTAAGTTTGATAACAAAATGACACAAGTGACTAAGCAGAACGAGTAGAAGATGGACAGCGTTCCAAAAGTTAGGTCCAGCAACCAAAAAGGCTTATTCAGCAAACAATTCTAGTTTAATGTAGCACCAAAGATAGGTAATCAGATGAGCTTGCTGAATATTGATGACACCGTTCCGCGCCATCAATTGAGGCATTCCGGACCCGGCTCAAGCGTCATCTTTTCATCAAAGCCTATCCGTCTGCTAAATAGGACCGGCTATCATGCTAGGCTGTAGGACAGTGTAGCTGTTGTCTGTACAGCGCCCTTGTAGCGGCATGGTCGCGTTACGGCGCTCTAGAAATTGTCCGTGTTATTATTATTATTATTATTACTGATAATTAAGGACTAATTTTAAAACTGTATTTGGCGAGAGTTCGGTGTTTTGTAATAAATGAGCCCCAATTTGAAAGAGATTGACAGTTTATTGCATCTGACTTTATCTTACATCATCCGACCCGACAGTACCTTACCAACGTACATTATCATGTCATGCACCTTCCTTTCCTCTGCTTTGTGTTTTCTTGTTGCGTTTGATCCGCCAAGGGCAGTCTTAGATGCGAGGAGCTGCTGTGCTAGGCTCTTCAGAAAATTTAAGCGGAAAGGTCAATGCAATGGTAAGTAATTTTGAATGATACTTACGTTTGCCAGCTCGATCTCAAAGTCTATCATCTCCGTTATTTGTCGGGTGGTATTGTTTTCATCGGCTCCCATCTTCAGAGCCACATTAATGACGAACTGCTGGTAGATCATTAGGGTCTTATCATCGCGACCTTTCAGGAAATAATCTCTAGTCGGCATTCCCAACTGACCCTGGTCAATCTGTCACAATGACCATATATAGTATTATCATGCTGTGTCTTAACACTATAGGTATGTTCAGGTAAGACCAGTTAAATATACACACAAATAAATATATTAGACGTACTTCCTCACTCTAAGAAATACACGACCCGACTAGTTTTGAGAAAACTGATATTATTCTATACGTGTATCAAGCGAACCTTCACTTTAAGTCATTAAAACATTTTAAAATGGACATTCTAAGCTAAAATATTTAATATTTATATAAATAATTTTTATGTTCAGTTAGCACGCTGATGGTGTCAGCTGTTTGTAACTGAATGGTTCTACATCGCCCTCCCAGCAACTTCAAAAGGCGCTTCTTGCCAGCCTAAGGGATTGGAAAGTTTATACGCCCAGCATATTCATCTCTAAGCAGAAGTCATTGCAGAGGTTCTTGCGCACTATGATGTTAGCTTAATCAGTCAATCAATCAATCAATCAATCAATCAATTGCCGATGGTCAAGCACAGGCGTTTGCTTTGCGCTAATAAATATTCCTTGCTTCGTTTCTTCTCTACGTTTTACTTACCAATTACTTACTCACTTACTTACTTACTTATCAACATGTTCTCTATAAGAAAATCTGAGTAGACTCCACAATAACCAATAACCTTTATATGTTTATTTTTATTATTTCTATTACCTATTCTCTTGTTCCTGGTTGCGGTGTGCCAACCAGTTTTGCCTAATAAACGAATATATACACACAACATGTTCTTAACTTTACCTCTAGTATTCAGTAGGCTATCGGTGTGATTTTAAAGAGACTATGCCAGTATACCTGTATGATGTTGGTTTCTGAATCCTTGTCGTCAGTGTTGATCCAGTGATTAATGAAGACAAAGTGGTTGTAGGTTTTCAATTTGGCCAGTATTACGGACAGATCTAGACCATTTTCCGACCAGTGACTCTCCAAGACAGGCCAACCTCCGTGCTCCTTGATCAGCTCGCGCAACGGAGCTTCCTGCTTCTCTTCGATTATTGCTTCAAGAACGAACGCCAACACGAGTTCACGTTAACGCGAATATTTTGTTGGATTGAAGGTTATTTGAAACAACAGGAAGACCAAGAGTGATTAGAAGAGACTAGAGTTTACCAATAATCAACCTGAAAGAATACCTCCACAAACGACTTCTAAATGGGATGGAATTACCTAATTGGAAGTATGTAACTGTCCAGAGCAAAGGAAGGGAGGGAAATGTGCTCTACAGTAGCTCTAACAGAAGCAAACTGAGTCGCTTTAAAGCCATGCACAGTTCTGATAGGTTGCATAATATATGCGATATAAAACAACTCTGTTATAATTCAATAATCCATCCTTATGTTATGCTAAGTGAGTATCGAGGCCTATGTACTACATTTCAGTGACGTACTTACAAGTATTCATACAAGACTGGTAGAGGTTCTTGGCATTTTGTATGGCATCGATGTCGGTTGATTTCAGTGGTTCTTCTAGCAGATCTACACTCACAAGAAAAAATCACCGTAAAAATGATTAGCCAGTTACTAATGGACAAACAAGCAACGCTTTAGTAATGGGATCACATTCATAGCAAGATAGCTTCGTAATAGCAAACTTAAAATCCAAATTTCTAAAGCGCTACTGTAAAGCTAATCGCAGAAATTCCGATGGATAACTGGCCGGTGGTGCTTTGTTCTTATCGTAGATAAAATGCATAAATAAAAATGCCCGTTTAATTTTTAAATTCTAAGTCAAAAAAGAAGATTAATGGTACAGTTTCTTTTAGACCCCGACTTATGCTGAGAGAGTGAAAAGCATTGGATTGGTCGACATCCAACTCGCTTTCGTCAAAACTGTCAGACGACTCCTTTAAGGTCTGGCTGGGAAAGAGAGACAGCAGATGGCCCTTCGGTACCAGGTCGACATTTGTTTTATTCGGAAGTTAGCTTCACTGCATCCACTTACATTAGAGATCTACATCACATCTCTTCAAAGCGACTGATATTAACTTCATGTGATATATGTGTTATAGATAGGCTAATTTATTTATAAGTTGATATATAATACAACCGTAGTAAGTCTATATATGCATATACCATTCTTTTATATATGTATTTAATATATACATTTGTGCATTTAGGCAAAGGCTGAATATGTGTAAGTCAGCATATATTTATCCATATATGTATCCATACATTTGTATAGCTTTGTCAGGAACCTCTTAAGGAGCTGGCAGATGAAAAAGCACGTATTAAGATAAGTTGAAAACGTTCCCAAGATGTATGCGGCTGTAAAATTTGGATTTACACAAGGACGGTTCAATTCACGAGAAAACACGATGTGCGGTAGTGATATAAATTATATATGTTTGTGTTCCTATATATACAATGAATATATGTATATGTACATGTATGTACGGAACAACCATCTGAAACGGCCTTGAGTGAAAATAGGCAGATCAAATAGTAAGTACATCGACTAAAAGCGGCGAACCTTTTAGAGTGGATTGAAGTTCATCGTCTAGTTTTCGGAACGTGCTGTAGTTAGGTCTGTCTTCTGGGATCGGGTGGAGTCGGTTCCACGTTCCGCAGGCATACTCAAAGAAATCGTCACATGGATTGACCGACGGATCGATTGAATCTAACATCCTGGCCGCTATTACAATCGCCACAATAGCAATGCAGTGACAAACACAACACCAATAAGTAGGATAATCGCTTAGAGTAACTTAATAAACATACTAAGTTCCTGCGTTAGCCGGCGCAATTTTTTTCGCGCCGTGAAGACTTGTGTAATCTTTTCTTATTTGTCATCTTACTCTTGACAGTTTAAATCTGTCTTACAGTTTACAGAGTACTGAATTTAAAGCATCTCTGCTCCATAATCACTTCTCATACTACTAAATATTGAACTCGATTCACAGGTACTTGACTCTATATATGCGCCCCACACACATACCTTCTCGGTAGCTGGTAAAGAGACAGCTTTGGAATCGTTGTCCAATCCTATTCGTTCTGTCAGCTCTTTAGTGTTGTTCAGGACTGTATCTAAGACTTACCTTTTTCAACCTTCTTACCCACCGTGCCTGATTTCCAGTTTCTCAGCTCCATCGGATTTTGACCAGCAGGCTGCTCAAACGGATGGCGATGCTTGGCTACGTTCCCGCTTGAATTGACCAACGGCTGACGCCTTGTGCGTTATGATAAAGGATTTAGATTAGATTAAATTAGATTAGATTAGATTAGACTGTCATTTGTTTATCATAAAATAATAGAAACTCTCGTTCGAATTGACGAATGCTTTGTTCGCCTACCTATCTTGATGCAGTCGGGCGTCAGACAGACTTCGTTCGTCGACTTGGAGACGTCGGCTGTAAATATTTTCACAGTCCAATATGTCTCAGTTTCCGTTTATGTGTTCGGAAAACGTTTAAGCGCAAAGAATATTTTCATCGAGTTTCCTTGTTTAGTTGAGAATAAATAAATCGAACACTTTGAATGTTAATCGTCCGTCATGCTAGTGATCATTTCCTGGGTGCCCCTGTTAGCGGGACTTGTCCCTTTGGGGTCTCCATTTATGACACTACCTGTTAAAAATACCTCCCTGTAAACTATGTCTTGCAAGTTGTGTTATAATAAACGGATTGATTGATTGATTGATTGATTGATTGATTGATTGATTGATTGATTGATTGATTGATTGATTGATTGATTGATTGATTGATTGATTGATTGATTGATTGTGGCTACTATAATTAAGCGCGTGTGTCCTGTTCTTGCAGAGTAGCGCTGTGTTAACTTATGCTCTAAAAATCTTGCACCAGCATTGCCAACGTTTTTCTACTTTTTCCTTTGTACCTTGAACACTTGGAAGTTTTCTTAAGGTACAACTGAAGGCGCAATTCAGCGCACTTTGTGTCTTGTATAATTATTTGATGACATATTCATACTGAGTTTTCGTTTTGTCACATAAAGACACCGGACCAAAGAGATCAAATGCACAAAACAATACAAACATTGCATGTATTAAACGAATTGAAATGCGTACAATACAAACAAAACAATAAATAAAAGCTCAGACCAACAATTTTGAATTTTGCAGTTTTATATCATATTTGTAAAACACATAGCCCCATTCGTGTTGTGAGGCAGGTAATGCTACTCTTCACAGTAGTCTAAATGTGCAGTCGTTATAGATGCGACCTTGTTTGTATGGCAGACGAATTATGTCTGTCATTTGAAAACGATTATTAACTAAAATTTAAGATAAGTAACATCCGCATACACTATCATAAGAATACATGGATACTATTGCTTCGCGTTGCACAAACCCTGGCTAAATCTCGAGTGGTTAATAGTTTCCATTTACCAAATATAGTTTTCACGCATGGTGTCATAGGCGCCGACTCTTTGGGAGCCTTGGGTGCGAATGAGAAAGTTCAGTTGGTGCGTCGCACCCAGAAGAATTTGTACCTTAAGGCGCAATACATTTCACGCATAAAAAGTACACTCCACTAGTGCCTTCTTCACAAACAGCAATGAACTATGCATTATATGTTTACTATTTGCCATCATCTGTTTTCTTGTTTTCATAACCTTTGATAGCGTGTAGACCAATTAAGTAATTCACAAAGCAGTAACAGTCTGTTAACTGTACAATAAATATGCAAATGTTCTATACAAGACCAGTGATGGGCACTAAACTATTTTTCTTTAGTTAAACTAAAACTATTTTCCAACTAAAAAAATAGTTTAACTAAACTTGGCAACTGATTTTGGAAATTAGTTAACTAAACTAAGAAAAGTAGTTAAACTTTTTCCAACTTTTCCCAACTTTTTACGACAAACAGTTTCACAATAAAAGAGGTTAAGGGAACTGTAATAATGCAGAGCGTCAACGACAATTTCATCTTCAAACTATGCAATGTATACTGTTCTGGCATAAAGTTACAGGCGTACAGTAAGTAGTGTATGAATTTGAAAACCAGTTTTTGTTAAAACCATGCAGTGTTAAAATGCTTTTTTGTTGTTAGTGTTCAATGTTCATTTTGGAAAAATAGTTGCATATTGCTGATATTTTTAAGTTAAACTTTTTAGTTAGCAACTAAAAAACGTTAGTTAAACTATGGTTTCAACTAAACTATTTTTTTAGTTAAACTTCATCCTTAACTAAAAAAATTTAGTTAAACTAAAAGTTAGCAACTTTTTAGTTAACTGTTGCCCATCACTGTACAAGACATGCTACACAGTACATACACAAATTTCTGAACATGTAAGTAGTAAGGTTGCTCAACTATCTCAATTACCGTCACGTGAGCTTCCAATACTTTTTCTAACCTCTTAACCATTGACAAGAAAACAATTTTCTTTCTACGAAAATCCGCTAAAACTCACCTACCTAAGGGAAGGGGTAACGGGGAAGGAAGGGATAGGGGAAGGGAGGGAAGACCAAAGCACCCAGAGACAAAAGCAAAAGTCGGCGCCTATGCATGGTGGTCATTGCAAACAGTTTTGTTAAAGCTTCAGATGTGAACAAGCAGTCCAACATGTATCTACGTACTGTAGTGATAACTTCATTACAGTTATAGTCTCCTCACTGGGCCCGTTATGCCCCAAAATTTGTCTCCCGAACAACAACGCTAATCTAGCCTATAGGTTACTTAACAGAGTATGCGATTGTGTTGAGCTAATCACCAAATTTTTTAGGCCTATTAGAGCACTATTAAGGTCTACAGTAGTACATGAACAAATTAATATCTGATCAAGTCCAGTTAAAGTCTAGCAATGTTACCTGCGTGATTAACACCTCTTTTGTGACCTGTGTCCTTCATGCTCGAGATTTTCGTTACGGTGTGTACTGCCAATCCAAAGCGGAAAGAGGGCGATTGACGACGAGTTTTCTTTTGTACATGGCGACAACGGAAACAATTCAAAGAACGAGTCTTTCTCCTGTTCAGTCGCTCCCTCTCCAGTCCTTCACTCCTCCTCATTCTCCTCTTCATCATCATCCTCCTTGTCTCCATAATCTTCCTTTCCACTTTATGATGTTGTGACTGCTGTTGCGTTTGGTTTATCAGGCTGTGTGACAATCCATTCCCAGTCAGATATTCGATGCCATTGCTGACCGGAGCGGAAGAGGATCTGAGGAAGTGAGCAGGCCTAAGTGAGTCGTTTACTGCGACTGGAAGCTCCTCGGTCTGCGTAGCATCTCGTCGCAGAACTTTGTAGGTTTCTGGCGCCACTTGGCTGCCGTCAATCGCCAGGTGGCCACCGGTTGCTGGCTCCTTCAATTCTACACCTGAAACAGATTTTCTAGCGCTTGGCGGGTTAGCGCTTGAGCAAGAAGCGCTTACGACCGAAGTGACTTTTTAAAGACTAAGCTATACACTATTAGCTTTTTATCAACAACAAAATTTAAGTTGGTCCGGTGTCTTCGATTTAGAGAACAAAAAGAAAATAGTCCTACAGCATTAGGTACTTGAGATTTATTACCCCTTGAAATCTTAGACAGATTCGATAGGCTGTATCCGTGTTTATTTATTTTATAGATGGACTATAAAAACCTATTATCATTAGTATTATCTTGCATACAACAATATTATAATTAATATAAGCCTAAGCATATAGCTCGTGCCATAACGTAACAGGGTGGTTATCGTTGGCTTATTTAAACAGGTTGTTACAGCGCTTTGCTCTAGGACTATAGGTACTTGAGATTTATTTCTACTCGAGATTCTCGTGTCGCAAACGCAGCTGAGTATGTAGGCTTAGCCCTGAATGGTATTGAGTCCCACTACAGAGCCAAACTGTGCCACTGATATCAACTATCATCAACACTGTTACCATTGCATGTTAGCTATGGATTCAGTGTTGGACCAATGAGCGTGGCTGCAGCATGTCACGTTATTCTGTTAGAGGCGCTATATAAGTTGCCAGTAGGTCCACATTACAGTGTATTTGAGTATGGCGGTGTCTAGTCGTGGCTCTCAAGGAAGATAAATGTCTGAGGTGACATCATTGTCACCGTGCAGTGGAAGCTAGCCTTCGTCCGTCCGGGTTATTTCGTTTACCTGAGAATATTCCGGCGGAGAGTGAAGCAGCGATGACAACGATTGCTGCGGCTGCTGATGCTGAGATGAAGAGGAGGAGGACGAAGAGAATCTTCTCCAGGGCTGTCCTCCGCTTCCACCAGGACGATTTCTTCATCCCAGGCCTGTCTCCAGCACACAAAACAGCAGCATTAAGGAGAACAATCTAAGTCTTACAGGAATCAAGTGCAAATTTCGCAACTGTTTGACGAGGCACAAGATTTCATTTCTTGACTCAAGGTCCGTCCGACCAAAAAGGTTCATACAAATACACACCTAATGAGAACATTGAAATTTTTCTGATCTTAATATGGAAATAAATAAATTCTAAAACATGACTTAATGTATTGGAAGACATCCACGCCTGTATTTGTGTGGCTACCGTCTGCAGTTAGCTACATCGGTAAGAGCGTTGGCTGCGCGTCTCATGCGACTCTGTATTAGAGCGCATGCGGACCGCGGTTCGCTTCCCGAAGGTGGCTTATTTCAGAGATTTAAATCTCGGGCTAGCACGGTCCCAATACGGGGACCTTAAATGGCGTGGTACCCATTCAAACGGGCAAGCGGTGGTGAAGGATCTCACCCGATCAATTTTTCATTGAAAAATGAGCAGGATCGAGCCCATATACGGTCTCTGTAGAAAATCGCGAACATTTACATTTACATTTACATGCAAGCCAGAATGTATGACGAGGGGAGTAGCACTTCAAGTAGAGTTGAACGTCATGAACATACTAAAATGTAAATATGTTTGTTTTTCTATAGCGGCCGTATGGCCTCGACCCTGCTCATTTTTCAATGAATTGATCGGGTGAGATCCTTCACCACCGCTGTCTGTTTAAATAGGCACCCCGCCATTTAAGGTCCCCGTGTGTGGACCGTGCTATCCCGTGATTCGTTTTCTCTGAAATAAACCATCATCGGTATGCGAAACGTTATTCTCACGCACAGAGGGACATTGGACGTACACTCTAAAAAATAGCTAACTAATGAAGCCAAGCTTCAAGATAAGAGATTTATCTTGTTGACGTCGGCCATATATAAGACGCTATAGGATCGGCCTGAATGCTGAGCCTTGCGGAACACCAAATGTAACCGACAGCAACAACTATCTGTTAGTAGCTGTGGGAAGTAGTTAATGCCGATGGCCATCATCTTGGTCCACCCACTCAGAGAAGAACGGAGCCATTCCAACGACTCACCTACATCTCTATAATATATGCTTAGTCAGCAGGAAGTCGTGTTCTAACGTGTCAAACACTGTCAACATTAGACATGTCGCGTTTTTCGTACTCTTGCTAGTCTCTGTTAAGGGCGCTATGAAATGTAGATGATCCACTTTGCCTTTACTCTTGGTGTCCAGCAGCGCGAGCAGCGTGGAATGTCTGATATCGACGGCGTCACAAATCTAAAAGATAAGTCTAAGAACAACTGTCGGTTGAATAAAAATTTCTGAAGCCGGATTGTAGCTTTGTCGATAGTTTTCAGGATTTTAAATATCTCAGTATTGGTACGACAAGGCATGATAAAATAATTTAGCCCTATAGCCTCTTATAGAGCATTCCTGAGTCAATATATAGAGCATTCCTGAGTCAATGTATACAGCATTCCTAAGTCAATGTTTAGAGAATTCCTAAGTCAATGTATAGAGAATTTCTAAGTCAATGTATAGAGATGAGAGGGAAAACAACTGAAGAGAGGTAGATAAGAAAAAACGACAGCTATGCAACTGCAAAGAAAGGTACTGATAGAAATACATGATATTATGGAATGTGTCTTTGCCTATACATCTGTAGCACAGGCGCATAATGTAGAACACACGGAGGAGATCAGAGAGTCGCATTTCTTCGCGCTCAAGTAGTCTGGTCCGTAATTCTTCTCTTCCATCATGTGATCTGACTCAGCAGCAAGTAGAGTCATCTCTTACTGACGACGGAAGAGGAGAAGGCTACACGGAGAGAGACGGAAGGGCGGATTTGCATCTCATTTCTGGAATGAACGGATCAATTGCAGTAATATTTCCAGCCTCAAATAAAAGACGTCTGGAGAAAGACGTGCGAAAAGAATCAGCAGAATAACGACAGAGACCGCTAATCAGAGATATAGACTGGAGCAACTGGACCAACTAACAGAAACACAAGAGAAGAATAAAATGCATAGCGGCGATGGAAGTCAAGGTGAACAATAGTCGAATAAAAGAAAAGTCCTAGAAGGATGAAAGACAATGCAGAATCAAATGTAATAATTCTTTCCTAAAGCTCTTAACATACCGTTGTCTGCTCATTTGGGCAGCTATAACTACGATATTGATTGCCTTTACTCGAATGAATTATAAAATAAGAAATGTAGGCCTACATCGACATAATAGAAATGTGGAGGTCTTGGAAGTCAACATAATGGGACGCGGTGGTATAGCGATATGTTCTGTGCCTTGTAATCGGAGGGTCGCAGGTTTGAATCTACCTCAAGCCACTGCGTAACGACTTTGGACAAGTTACTCACCTACAATTGTCCAGCGCCCGGATTAGGCTGGTGCCATGCGCTTGACCTTCAAGTTGCGCTTTAGAAGTTTGGAGATTACGATTATGATTAATAGGCTCAGTTGTCATTGTTGTCATCATTATTGTTGTTCTTGTTGTCGTCATTATTGTTGGTCGTGTTGTTGTTTAAACCGTTCAAACGTGATATATTTATTTGTTTTCGTCTCCTTCTTTTCCAGTGTTGAAAACTGTATGCATTATATATATAGCTCTACCTTGCACTGAATCTATCGGAGATTAGATCAGATCCGAGTAGAGTGCTTCCCAGACCTATAGACATTCTGTCGAATAAGAATTAAATTGGTTTCCTGGAACCCCTTCAGCAAAACGTTGCTGTGACTAACGAAGCGAGATTTTCATCGGACAACGAATGTAAATAATGCACAAGGCAATCAATGCCCTGCAGTGAAATTTGTACTCGCTTGCCTTGAATTCGAGATTTGTCCGGAACCTGGGATGAGACTCGGGACAAAGACCGAGCAACAAAGACAGGCGCCTCTTAAACGAGAGTCAACAACAGGAAGAAAAATTGTCCAGCAAGACACCCAGCTGATGAAAAATAAAAGAACACAGAGAGACGGAGACAGAGAAACAGAGACCGAGAGACAGAGACAGAGACAGAGACAGAGAGACAGAGAGACAGAGACATCTAGCAGAGGGACCTGGAAAAAACCAACAGAGAGGGTGAGACCAATTAAGGTTGATCGAGACATGCATACAAAAGCAACCGACAAACCCACAGAGAAGGACGAATGATAGGCAACAGAAACATACAGACAGAACGGAAGCCGTAAGAAGAAGACATACAGAGACAAACTGATGGCAACAGATAATCAAACGCGTGTAGAATCAAGAAGGACGAAGAGGTACAAAGAGAACCACGAAATAGGAACGCGGTGAAGAGAAACACGGAGATAGAAAAGACGAGTAGTAGGTAAGAGAGAGAGACAGAAGGAGACGCTGTAAGACAGCTACCGAGACAGACCAAGAAGGAGAGATGAAAGAGGACTCGAGGAGAGGGAGGCAGAGCACGGAGAGAGGATGTTGGCGCCTGGTGAAGACCTCGGCTTCGTCTGCAAACAGATGCCCTGACTCGTGAGGCGTAAATCGTCGCCGTTCCAAGTGCCTCCTCTCCAGTCGCACGAGCGCCGCCTGCCGCTCTTTCCCTCGCACGCAGCGCTTACAGACGGCGACAGCGACTATGACGAGAAATTCCTCGGGCAATTAATCCGCCTTTTAAGACTCGCATATCGATCGAGCTTGTCAGGCACATCCCCAGATAAGCAAAGTTTGCAGACTTGCTGACATTTGTCGAGCTTTCGATTTATTTTTTATCCAGGGATTTATCTCCGAGTCGCCGGGCGTATATACGAGGTACGGACGGACGGTGTCTGGATTCGGGCTTTAGATCGGTCTCCTCGATGGGTCTTTGTTGCCCTTCTACTGGCCTTATAGTAGATAAATCAAAGCGCGATGTTTGTAATAAACGCACTTAGATGCAGGTTTAGAAATGTCAGCGAGGATTCGGCAGCCGGTGAAATGCGACGTGGTGATGCGTTCTAATGGATAGCAAATTTATTCGGACCTCGAAGTCCATGTCTAAGATACATGAGTTGCCTGGGAAGGTTAGTTTCAGTAGAGCCAACAGCAAAGGATTTCACTAAGCTCAAGGATGATGAATGGTAAAAGAAAATTTATCGAAGGAATCTCAGTACACGAATGAAGCGTCGCATCTCCAGTCATCAATGAACCAGTTAGGGTCAACTGCCACAAATAGGTTTACTTGCCGCAGTTTTGTCTCATGAGAATTCAAGTGATGGCCTAAACAGCCTAACAGTCGTTTCAGAGGTCTATAAATATAAATGCGATTTACAAAAGCTAGGATGCATGAGCAGAAACAAAACTAAACGACGCCATCGTAGTTTCTGAATCGTTCACTTTCATGCATATCGAACTGAATTCAACAAACAAAACTTTATTGATCACCTCTCGAAATTAAGGCATAGACATAAACGAAGATCATATTACGTGCATCAAACAGAAAATTCAGTACAATACAATACAACTGCATTTTGATATTGCCCTCCTTATAAAATTCTGAAGTGCACACGACCATACGACAGAACATCGATGGCGCTGGGTCGCTACGCAGTGGCTTGAGGTAGATTCGAACCTGCAACCCTTCGGTTACAAAGCACAGAACATACGCTACACCACCGCGTCCCCCATGTCCTCTTAAACGAACCGCCATAGATCTATTTCTATAAGCCAGCACCAAATTAAAGATGACGGTTTTGTCAGTGGACCTATAGCCTACTATGAAAACATTGGGCCAACTGTAGTAGTCGAGTGCTAAAAAAACAAATTGAAAAGATGAAACAGTGGATCATTTGCTTTTTATGGCGCCCTTATACATAGACTAAGGAGAATTTGTTCAATGCGGCTCAAGCACCGAATGTCGGGAATCTAGAGACTAGGCCTACCCTACGTTTAGATAGGGACATGGGAGTTTTAGGCTGCTTTAACAATAAATCGCATCACACCGCAATGAGATATTATTCTTCAGAATTTTGAAGTACTAAAAAGGCGCTATACAAGTCACCAGGTAGCCTATTTACATGCAT
The DNA here is from genome assembly GCA_963556255.1 of Allolobophora icterica. NCBI lineage: Eukaryota > Metazoa > Annelida > Clitellata > Crassiclitellata > Lumbricidae > Allolobophora > Allolobophora icterica. The sequence goes on along the minus strand of OY744608.1, from coordinate 32,384,737 downwards.
ACGTCACGCTGCAACACATTTTGCATAATATATTACGTCTAATTACGTCATATCGCTGCTTAGCAATACAGCATCCTCAAAGTCGTTGTAGTTCTTGACAATGATGCTACAATGAAATGTTTATATGCATAAATTATTTATAATAGGCAATATATAGTCAGTGTTTGGGTACTATTTAAATAGTAAATACTATTTAAATAGTATTTAAATGGTCTATAACTGTTTACTTCACTGTTTAAGATAGTTAGGGCCTATGTAAAAGAGCCTATTGACAAAGTTTTTAAATAGTATGTGCCTACGTACTATCTATTGTAAAGTAAATAGTAAAACACCAGTCTGCAGAGAATAAATTTAAATTTACTCGTGTAATTACTTACTTATTATTAACGTCAAGTTCTTTAACTCGTTAATATATATTTCCTCTATAGGCCTATTTATGAAGCTCTAACAATTGATCTCTATGGTATTTTAATGATGCTGCATTCGATATTGATGGACACAGATCAGTGGCGTAGAAAGGTTTTTGCGGGCCCTTGTGCAGAGCTTCGATGATGGGCCCCTTGAACTATACCCCGTGATCGATCGAGTCGACCTGCTACGATCGACTTCGCTCGGCCGACGATCGACTCGATCGACTTTGTCGACTAGTCGACCTCTCGTCGACTCGATCGACTTGGCAAATAAACGATCGACTTGGTCGACTTTGTCGACTTGGACTGTATCTCTTGGCCATGGGCCCGGGAGCCACGGCGCCAAAGGTGCCAATGCTCACACAAGTTTTGGCTCTGTAGGCCTAGCGCCGAGGCAGAAGCATGCTCAGCGATTGCTCACACAACTTTTGGCTGGCGCTTTGTATTTCATGCTTGCTAAAGTAGTTATTGACTTATTGTGCTATAGGCTAGACGCGTTTTCATGAATGTGTAGGCCATGTATAATAAACTTTTCCACTGATTGTAAGAAATGACAAAATATTCTTATTGGTAATATTGGATATTATGTACAATTCTATCCATCTTAAGTCTCTAGCCTACTTGGCTGAGGTAAGCTCACGCAACTTTTAAACACTTTCCGAGCCACTGCTCTTGGCCAAAATCGAAGCATTCAGTCCCGTCCTCACATACAGACATTCGAACGTTTTGAGATCGTCGCTATAACTGACTATACAGAGCTGAAATTTCCTGAAACTTGCGCATTTTTAACGCATCTTAATCTTTCCATTTTCACCGTTAAACTGTGAAAAAGTATCTGCAGCGTCCACTATACGAAATCACCATAAGGCTCATAATTTGCACTGAACTTCAAATCAGGTTAATACGGTAGTTGTGTGTCATCACATTATGTGGGTCATTTTATGAAGTAGCCGCAAAAAAAGCAAGAAAATATTTCATAGTCGAGTCGAGTCGAGGAAACAACGATCGATCGACTCGACTTGTCAAAACATATGATCGACTCGACTTGCAAGTCGATCGAGTCGACGATTTTTCGACCGACTCGACTTGGCCGAGTTTCGATCGACTTGATCGACTGACTCGATCGATCACGGGGTAGGCCTATACCTTGAACCCCCTTCGATCTGAAACAAAAAAAACGCCGAAAAAACGCTGTGTATATATAATGCTTGGCGCTTTTGCGATATTTGCATATTTCTCAAATAACGAAACGTAAGCAAAACTACTTCCGTCCAAAGATTGCATAGAGTCATTTGAGTGTGTAGTACTGTGTACGCTGTTGCTAACTTGCTGTACATGTACCCATTGCTACCCCCCTGGATGGAAGTAGTTTTGCTTACGTATAAAAACCATTCTACGCCACTGCTTTCGCCCAAAGATAGAGTAAAGAATATTGTTATGGCACACCCGTTGTTTACTATATCATGCATTTGGACATTCCAGGTTCAGATAATCAGATTCAGTCAATTAAACTATTGCGTCGAGTCATTTGAGTGTGTAGTACTGTGTACGCTGTTGCTAACTTGCTGTACATGTAGATTTACTTTTAGGTGAAAAAATAACTCCACTAGCTGCCAGAGGCCCTTTTGACCGCCGGGGGCCCTTGTGCATTGCACAACCTGCACAACCCATTGCTACGCCCCTGACACAGATTTAGCGTGCCTTGTCCAAGTCCAACCTGTTAGAATTCATATTATGACTCTGTGAGGAATTGACTCAGTGGAGTCAGTGCTGAATCTACATGTAAGCTGAAGTTAGTGTGCGCTGCGCTATCACAGCCGGCTTTTTTGCAGCAGAAAGTAGGCCTAGGTTTTCTGCAAGAGTAGGCCCCTATATATGTGTCAAGTATGCATAGACCAATGCCGCTGCGTTAGATGTCTTCCCAGGTAATTACAAATATACCAGGAGTCATGCCTTGCGTTTGTGCTGCCAACACCGCAGAAGCTACAAATTAAGTTAAATGCAATGCCAATTACACTGACTAAATACTGCACTACTGGCGAGCATGGATAAACGATTTGGACGTCTTTTTCACTATAGTGAATTCCTCATAGCAGCAGTTTATCACCCAAAATTCAAACTCGGTTGGATTGAAAACCCTGAAGTTCAAGTCGGATGCTCCATGCTTCTGCAGAAAGCAACAGCGAACGCAAATCAAATCCACATAAGGATCGAATAGGCATCGCATCGACAATTTCACTGTGTAATTTTGGTTTACCATACAGTATGTATAATATCATATTATATCATATGCATATGTGATATTGTACTTTTATGAGTCACTAAGCTACCTCAGTGTATGACTAAGAGCGGCGCACAGAGGACGGGTGGGATGTGAGAGGATGGGAGGGGTGTGCGTCCAATTTTTTTAAGCCTGCGGGCGCCCCTGGAAAGACTAGTAAAGCAACACTAATTCTCGTTAAGAAAAGGAATCACTTATCCGATTAAACTTTTGAACAGTTGCTCTTAATTAAAGTTGACCAGAACTACTAACCGAACGTTAACACAGTGGTAGAAAAATGCAAGCTTTTTAAGCAATTGCTGTAACTGAAACCGATAATAGGTGAAGAGTTTTGAAATAGTCGTGTAGTGTTTGCAGTAGTTCACAACTATTTACTATTTTAAATACTATATTTAAATAGTTTCTTACAGGTACTATTTACTATTTTATTTAAATAGTCACCATGACTATTACCATGACTATATATATATATATATATATATATATATATATATATATATATATATATATATATATATATATATATATATATCCCAACACTGTACAATGTGTACATAGGTCCAATCTATACAGAAATTTTGCTTGATGTCTAACCATGATAAATCACATAAGTAAGTAAGTAAGTATATTCTTTATTAAGAAGCGCTAGCAAACGCAGCCTCTGTCATTTTCCCACATGTCCGCCTTTGAGTAGTTCCCTTGAAAAGGCGCTATATAAATCCTCGAATGAATGTTCACATACATGACTTTTGCTGAATGTTAGCAATAAGTTTAACTCTGTCGTGATCAGGTTTCGATGTGCGATTTATCGATTGACTAATTGGAATAATCGGAGCAAATCTACTTCGAATACGGCGTCAAGATCAACTTAACCGCGTGTTCAGTCGGCCTACGTGTAGACAAAACAGAGTACATTTGCATTTAAACACAGTGAACGAGGAATCGTCCTATAGTATCAGCGCAGTGTTGGACCAGGGACCTAACTAGGCTGCGTGACCACTGTTCCAAGATGGTCTAAAATTCCGCATAACGAAAAGTCTTAACCTGAAGAATATTTATTGTCTGGACTTTCGTCCTGTTCGACTTTGTAGGTATCTGCTCTGGCATGTCTCGTTTGCTAAAAAGCAACGAAGAATATCACTTTCAACCTTCGATATGTGCTGAGCGAATAAGCATATTAGTAGTTGTAAGTCAATATGTCTAACTTAATGCAAACCATTTGATTCAATTCCAAGTCTCATTTTTGGGTGGGTTGTTTGTCTAAGCCAATCTGAATCAAAGTCATCGCAACTGTTTATGTTAACGGACGAGTTTTAGATTTCGTGTTTATGAATTATTCGGATGCCCGAACCGTGGACAAAACAAGTAGTTGTGCTTTGGTGTTTCAAAGGCCTGTAGAAACCTGGGCCACCTTATGACCTTCCAAAGGCAATGGCTGCTGTATCAGAGTTCGACGGTGAGAATTGCATCCGTAAGAGCAACGCCTGAAAGCAGGAGATGCCAGAACACCCACATATGTCTGGTTTTAGAGCACTCTCAATGTGGCCTATAGCCAGACAGTGATGAGGTAATTGGGAAGAAATGCTGCTGATGATGATGAATACGACGATTTCTACAGCGCCGTAACACGACACAATCATGCCGTTAAAAGGGCGTTTTGACAAGTTCAACACGGCTCATTATAAGCCAGCTTGCAGTAGTGTGTCTTGAGTCTGGTCTTAAATGACTCCAATGAAGTTGCAGCACGTATTGAGGGTGGAATATTGTTCCAATATCTAGGTCCTACCACGGAGAACGCACGATCTCCGAAGCATTCTAGTGGAATGCCACACTCAATATATTTTAATATTTTAATACCTTGCGGTAGATATATATCTTTCGTTAGCCTCAGTTTGTGATGTCATTTCGACGTCTACTTAGGATTTGCCTTTGCCAAGAGACTAAATCACCTTGGTCTGGCGTAAAGAGTGTTGTTCTGCGGAAGAACGAAACACCAGCCATGAATTCTCTAAACGCAGACATAAATCTTGTCGATCAGCCTGATTCCAACATCTGGAGCGCATAATGTATAAAATGTGTACCGCAGTATAGAGGGTCCCGGATGTCGGGTAATAGCATCAGTTGACTCTTTACGAGAACCTGCTTATTGCCTTGAACTGAAGTCTTGCCGAAGAATCAATTACTCGCTTACAAGCCTTCGGTTGGCCTGAAAGCGAATTTGGAACACCACTATAGAGTCAACGATCGGACAAATCTAGCGGATTAAAATCGCGATGTATAGAGTGTATCCTGTATAAAATGTAGGTCGTATCATCGTATGACCTTAATAGCTTGCAAGGGCCTTACAATAATAAGACCTAAAATCCTATAGGCCTATACTCAGCAGTCTGTGTCCGTTTTAAAGCCTCTTGCTGGTGTAATGCAACTTTAAAAAATGGAGCAGCCCTCAGATTAAAGTTGTTTGTATTAATATTATGTACGGATATTATCAGTTTTATCATGTCTGTTTAATGGACAGTTTTCATAAGTAAAATTTGAATTATGGCGGTGAACTTTACTTCTTCTTCTTCTTCTTCTTCTTCTTCTTCTTCTTCTTCTTTTTTCTTCTTCTTCTTCTTCTTCTTCCTCCTCCTCCGCCTCCTCCTCTTCCATCGTCCCCTCCTTCTCCTCCTCCTTTTTCTTGTTCTTCTTCTTGTGCACAATATGAAATTAACCTGCACAGTCGCCATAAATTAGCTTTGGTAGTAGGCCATCCTAACCCTAAACGGATCCGTTTGACCCCTTTCGAATGACCTATTGACCCCGCCATTAATCATATTGCAATTGATTGCAGTGAAACTTTATTGATTTTATTTTGATGTTGACAGCTCAATAAGTAGCAATTGTATCCTATTCTGTTCGATAAAACTAAATCATATTTCCTCACTAGGCTGTCGAACTGTGATGCAATTATGACTAGCAGTTTTTAGCTCAGAAAATGAACTCCGCTGTGAGTAGGATGGGTATTTTATTTATCTATTCAGGCAAACTTTGTTCAAAGTAAATCACTAATATTGTGTTCGACACGGATTAAGAAACTGCTTCCTTGTTCGAGGGCAGTTTTAACGGTTTAGCTGAATGACTGTTGAACTGAGCACTGAGAGCCTCGCGTCTATAGCCTAAAACGAAGCAAAGGACCTTGGCGGACCAAATGTCTCAAATGTAGCCCACCTTCGTACTGCACCACTTGCATTTCAACCGTCAGATTGGAATAGATTATTTGCAAAGCGATGAAACGATTACATTATATTACATTTCGCAATAATATATATATATTCTTATATATATAGACATTCGTTTATATATATATATATATATATTTTTATGTATATTCTTATATATATACATTCCTTTCTATATATATATATATATATATATATATATATATATATATATATATATATATATATATATATATATATATATATATATATATATATATAATGCACATATATCACATAAAACCAAGTTCTGCTGTAACGACTTTATTTTAGAGCCAAGCGAGTTGATCCTTGCGTTGATAGTATGCACAACCAGTGTATGTATATATGCGTGCTGCAGTGTTTGCTTCTATGGAAAGATCTACACAGACCTACGTATGGATACGATTCTGTTCTTAAGTGTTGACGATAGCGGTCAATCAGCCTAACCCGATGCGTCGTGTGCTGACATCTGGCCTGTACGAAACTCATCCCAGACGCAAAATGCCAGCCGCATGTTAAACGAAATGATCTTCGCTTTTCAATAACAAACTCAGAGTCGTCTGCCCTCCGTTGATTGACAGCCCTGTTTCTTCCAAGCCTTCCGTTGATTGACAGCCCCTTTTCTGCCAACCTGTTTCTGTACGCCGCTTGTATACAATGCTGTGATTGCTGGCGCCGAATTGATTGATAACGCCTCTTGCATAATGAAGGCAGCTTTTGTGGTTTCTCTGATTGATAGTGCAATGCCCCAAGGTCCGCGGTTAGACCATCTTTCTCCGGCCGTCGCACTCACACTTGATGGCACTTAATGCTTCTTTCCTTGATCTTTAAAACATGTGGATGCACTTAGCTAATGCATTGTGTATGTGTATATACAAATACATACATGTATATATATATATATATACATACATGCATATATATATATATAATACACATATATCAGTTTTTATCTAGGCCGAAACAGCGCTTGGGATTGACATTTCGCGGGCAAAGACTTCCAATGGCTCAACAGAAAAGCTAACATTCTCTGCTTGAAAGACAATACAACCCACTCTGAAAGACAATACAACCCACGTTCAAAGACAATACAACCCACCTTCAAAGACAATACAACCCAGTGAACCCACCTTCAAAGACAATACAACCCACCTTGGTATCAGTCTAACTTAATCTAATATAATGACTGCTATAGCGCCTTATCACAAAGCATTAATAGATGGTCATAAAAAGTGAACTCGTAGAGTCACTAAGTTCTGTAATCCACTGGAGACGCACAGTTGAGATGCAATTGGTCTGGAAACCAGAGCATCAGGCTACGGTGGTTTATAAGCGAGTTCAAAGAGGCGAGTCTAAAGTTTAGACCTGAAAGACAACAAAGAACTGACAGGATGTACAGAGTGGGGCAGAGAATTCCAAAGCTCTGGACCTGCTACCAGGAACATCCGATAGCCCAACAGTGTTTCGGTGCAAGGCACAGAATGAGTCAAAGTATCCATGGATCGATTGCAATATTTGCTCGTATAAGGGATGAGTAAGGAGCAGAGAAAGGTCAGCTGATATCAATGTAATGCCTTGTGGATGATGAGAGTTATTTAAAACGGGCTCTTTGCTCAAATGGCACCAGTGCAGTGAATGCAAGATTAGTGCGATATGCGGTATTCATGAGTCTGTATTCCGGATATTTTTATAGCGCCTCTCGAAGTCAACTACTACTCAGAGGCGCTCCCGACTACAGCATTTGATACTGTGCCGGAATTTTCACGCCGAAGCGCCACGAGCAATTGCGAGTGAAGGACTTGCCCAAGGTCCGTACGCAGCGGCTAGAGTGGGATTCGAACCTGCAACCCTCCGGTCACAAGGCGCCGAACTTACCAGTGAGCCACCACGCTGTTATATCTCTAGTCACAGAATTTTGAACCAATTGTTGTTTCTGCAAATTACTCTTAGCAATGTCGATGAGAAGTGAATTCAATAATCCAGTAAGCTGAAAACCAGAACATTTATCAGTGAAGCTAAAGCAGTTTGAGGCACTAAGATCGGTTCCTACGAATATTCTATATGCGAAAGAGGACTGATCTGCATATTGACTGAACATTATTGAAAACTGATGTGGTCGTCTCGAAGATATTCCCAAACAGTGAGCACTTCTATGTAGAGTGATCAACAAGCAATCCATCTAACTCGATAGATGTGAGCCAATCAAACTTATTGAGTTGATGACTTGTGCCTCAAAGAAGGAACAATCTGGTCTTTGAAGGATTCAGCAGAAGTTTGTTGCTAGCTATCCAGAACTGGATATTACTGAAAAAGGTAGCAAGTAGTTGGAGAACAAGACTAGATATAGAACTATCAAATGATAGGAATTGTTGAGTACCATCAGCATACAAATTGTAATCCAGAGATCTAACAGTAAGTAGAGAGCCGAAAGGAATTGGAGTTTTTTAGATCCTAAATAGGAGCAGGCAAACTACAGAACCTAGTGAGACACCGTAATTTAAGACAATGGGCGCAGAAATCGAATGATTGTTACAAATTGATTGAGTACGATGGTGCAGGCCATAGGATGCGAACAAACCGAAAGCAGGACCAGAAGGGTCGAGCCCAGTGTTCGAGGCGGTGAAGGAGTATGTCATAGTCAACGGTGTCAAAAGCGGCAGAAAGGTCAAGCAGAATGAGGACAGTCACTTTCCATTTGACCAGTGAGCTGACTGTGAAGGGAAACCAGTGCAGTTTCAATGCAGTAGTCAGATTGCAGAAAGTACAAGTCATTTGAACGACAGATGATAGATAGTAGCCCAGGCGATTAGCAACACCTTTTCCCTAAATTTTTAATGAAATTGAAGGATAGAAATGAAGCGATAGTTTGCTAAATCATACAGAGAGAGAGAGAGATGAATTTTTCAGAAAACCAGGTGCAAAACAGGCGAGAAAACTGTCTTTAACGAGAGAGATTAAAAGCTGAAAAGTAACTTTACCCAGCCACTGCACTATCAGATACATGTGGCGTACGTATACGTGTATCTAGACATTTCATATGGCGTATTTACATCAAAAAGCCTTCCTACGCTAACCTAAGTGGTTTTACAGTTCATTAAGAACAAAAGTCTTCAAGAAAATTATGTTCAGATAGTTTAAACAGTCACCAGCGGCGCACACGTAGCGATGTTCTGGGTTTGTGAATGTTAAGTTGTTACCAAGAAGCATGTGCTATTTACGTGTGTCTGTTTATCTGTATGTGTATGCGCCTATCTCTGTCTTTCTCGGCTCGATAGGCAGTAACACTCGACATGAACGGAAGTCGGAAGTTGCAATACAAGTGACGACTCTTGATAGCACTTTCCCTCGAACGCTCCTCCACTTCAGTACGACCAACAGTCGTCTCTGTCCTAAATGTCTGCACACTCTTTCTTTTCTTCTTACTTCACGCTATACATATATGTTTGTATGCGTATATTTCAGTTGCATGTATATATGTCTGTCTATGTATGTATGTATGTTTGTACATGTATTTATAAGTATGTATGTATGTATGCATGCATTGTATGCATGTATGTATGCATTGTATGTACATATGCATGTTTGTAAGTTTGTATGTATGTATGTATGTATACTTTGTATGTATGTATGCATTGTAATTTTTTGATTGATTGATTGATTGATTGATTAATTATTCGTTTATTCTTATCGCACGTTGACACACCGCAACATGTTACAACAAGCAAATGAAGAAAAATATAGGAAATAAAGTAACTAGTGACCTCGACTATTTAAGGGCAGAATACAAGACTCTAGGTTCGAAATTCGAGTCGTCCTTAGGAGGAAGGGCAGAGTCATGTGGGCGCGGGCGGAGATTGCAATGTCGGTCAATTACAGGCGGGAATAAACCCTGTATACGAACGTGAAATGAGTTGTAAGTACGCATACATGTATGTAAGTTTGTAAGTATGTATGTATGCATTGTACGCATTGTATGTATGTATGCATTGTATGTATGTATGTATGTATGTATGTATGTATGTATGTATGTATGTATGTATGTATGTATGTATGTATGTATGTATGTATGTATGTATGTATGTATGTATGTATGTATGTATGTATGTATGTATGTATGTATGTATGTATGTATGTATGTATGTATGTATGTATGTATGACATTGTATGTATGTATGTATGTATGTATGTATGTATGTATGTATGTATGTATGTATGTATGTATGTATGTATGTATGTATGTAAGTATGTATGTATGTATGTATGTATGTATGTATGTATGTATGTATGTATGTATGTATGTAAGTATGCATAGTTATGCGTGTGAAATTCAGCAATATAAGCCAATTACTAAATTCAGTGAGTGCTGAGGAGGGTCGTTTATATTCACCATCATACGGTAATAGAATAGTCCCATAATAAACATCAATATCCAACGGGACAGCCTTTCATTCCAACGAAGACAGGTCCATCCCACATACTGCTCGACCATCGAGTAACAATCTTCCATCAGAGGGGAAACTCTTTCATTGGATGGAATAATGTTCCATAGACCCCCCCCCCCAAGTCCGTCTCACACCTCGCCGTGGTGGGGGGGGGGTAACAGCCGAGTGGGGGATTGCCTGCTGAGGCTATGCCATCAGTGGTGAAGGTTTCTGAAGTACCACCTTGGGCGCTACGCGAGGTGGAAAGGCTCAGCAGGAACCCTGAAACAGCTGGCTAACGTGAGCGGTGTAGAAGGCCACTACTCAAACCGCGAGGAAGGCAACGGGAAACCACCTCGGCTATTTCCCAAGACATGATATGGACAAATCAAGTGCGACCCTAACTGACGTTCGTTATCAAGCGAAGTCCTCACAAACCGAACAGGATGGAGGAGGTCGGAGGGGAACACGAGGTCGTCCATGTCACAAACCTGCTCAACAGCAGAAGACTGAGAAAAAAGACACTTCCATCCATGGAAGACTTTCATTCGGTTGAGTCACTATTATAATTACTACTACTATCACTACTATTACTTACTATCATTACTACTACTGGTGTTATTGTTCACCAGGGATTGAAATGATCCCCATAAACTAAAATGAATTAGGTTAGGAATGGAAAATGATTGATCTATGAGAAGTCAGGCCTCGTTCCAGTTTTCATAGCCTTTATGAAATGTGCCTCGGAAATCGGAATGCGTTTGACTTTGTGGCGTTGTACACGGATGGAAAGACGTTTGGTATGGAAGTGAATTTCGCGTACATCTCCAGAGACAGCTGAAATGCGACGCTCCAATTAGGAGAGAAATTCTGCACCCTCAGCATTTACATGAGCAAGGTTCTCAAAGCTAATTGGAACTAACATTTGAGTTGTAGACACCAAAGTATTTTTTGGCAGACATATTAACTGTCGCCTGTTCAGCTTCAAAATCTTCTGAAATAGCTGTCTGTGACAAGTAAGAAACGGCACGAGTTTAGACCACTGTAGCATCGTAGGTCGTATATTTACTAGCAGCCCAATTAGCATCATGTTAGGAACATCTGCAGAGGAGTTTCATAACGGTCAAATTGACAGCTTATCCTATAATTTACAACGCGCACAATATCACAGAAATGTTAATCTAAGGCACGCAATAGTTCATTCGAGCGATTAAAATCTAGCATCCTATGAAAGCTTTCTAGATTTAGCAATTTTTTATCAGTATTCGTATTCAGAATAGAAAGGATCTTCAGCTGCAAGTGGATAGTTGGTTAGCCTATGAAGTTCATGAGTGCCACCTTCTGTCCTTCACACGGACGACGGTAGGGCCTATATACATCGCAGACGAAGTAGGCAATAGGCCTACTCTGCAGATAACATTCAGCCATCGCCAAGTACACTCTCAACCTCAACCTGTTTTCGTAGTATTAGGAAACGATCGCTTAGCTTTGCGGGAAAAAAGAATAAAAATGTTTGCCTTCCGCTGTTGCAATAGTACAGAACGCATTATGACAACGACATACAACATATTGTACAGTTGAATCCGTTGCTTGCACGAAAAGACACCAGAAGCACACAAGTTCATCTGACACTTATTGTTCTAAGAGAACAAACTCCAGCCAACCTGTTGACAGGTCTTTATAAATTTATGACGCAAATCAACGCCCATGTTCCAGTTCTTTCGCATTATGTTCACATCTATTCTGAAATACTAAAGAAAAAGATCCTTAGGATCGCGAATAGAAGTCCATGGCCCATCTCTTGATCTGATAACCCTTTAAATGAACTCAATAAAACTTTTAAGTTCTTTCGTGTAGCTTATAACAAGTGCGCCAGATGAAAAAATCTCTGACGCCATCACGATTGTGGTACCCCGTGCTTGTGATCTGAACCGGAGGCTTCTCGTTCAGGATCAGTAGTTAACATTCTATTAGGATATTGTTCCGACCCGTGTTGCACTGAGAATGGACAGTAATGACAACCAAATGAAGCGTTTCAAGCACATGGTTGCGCTCACAGGCATGGTGGATGGTGGAATGCGTTGCATTAGGAGACCCTTCGCGCTGTCAGGCCTCTGCAATTGTAACTCGGCCCGTCAATCACCGTTTGACAGATCTACGCTTCTTTACAAATGAAGGTCAAGTATACCATAGTAACAAGATCTGATCTTCTTCTTCGGCCCTTCAGCCGGAAATGGAAGAATCACCAAGGTTCTGGACACGAGACCAGAGCATCCCAGGATTTACAGTTTACTTATTGCTGCTGAGTCCGCTCATCAGGGCAGAATTCGAAATCGCTGGATTACAGACGAAGCGACAAACCGAAAAGACAGTGTCGCTGTTATGCTTCCTTTAGATCTCCTTTTATGGCCTAGCTGCGAGTGTTGTTCTGCAGTAGCTAGGGAACCTAAGTGCTGAAGAGAAAGCATGGAGAAAATATATTTTCAATGTAAATTGCTCTGAGTGAGAGATAACTTTCACGTTACAATCGGACTGGCGTTATGACCTCATAAAAATACAATTCACTTGAGTTAGAATGAAAATAGGTTTGCTAGTGTGCATGTTCCAGCTATGATTTTAACTATTTATACATCCAAATTGAAATGAGTGGTCCTACAGATGAGGGAGATACCTCACACTCAACTACGTTTGCAAATGGGGGAGCCGGGCCACTGATTCTCCGATGTCGTCGCACTTTATTGTATTATATGTAGGCCTAAATAAAATGATTATATATAATTATATATAATGAAAGCCGAGTTATATATCTCCTCTATGGTACATAGTAAGGTGTACGTATATATGTTTTGTGGTGCACATGTAAGCAATACGGTTAGCTCTGTTTTCTAATCAACTACAGCAGGCCTATACGCCAAGGTCTACAGTCTCATTGTTACGTCTACGCGCACTGATTTGGTCCGCCGTTGAAGTTGAGAGGAACTGCTGAAGAAACGGGAGAAGCTAGGAGGAATAAAAAGGTCTTATCTTTTACACAGATAAGAAGACGATGCCCCGGCTACAGAGGAGGATTCTGTGTCTTTCCTATCTCCGGTCATTCACTGCAGAAGCAGTAGTAACGCTTGACAGAAGTGCATCGATAAAACAGGTGCATCTTATCCCTATATTATGCATTAAATATGACTATGAATAGAAGTTAATATAGTGCCGATTGCGCGTACTTTATAAATCCGAGATACATCGGTGGATGGACCAAGACCCTGTCCGCATTTCCACTTGCCATGGGACCCATATGGGAGCCCCATATATCCATATGGGACCCTTATGGGACACATAATTATTGTCACCCCAATGTTCAGAGGCAGAGGAAATCTTGACAAGCTATCTAACCTTACCAATAGGTCTCATTTATTCAAAGTTTGGTGTTACTTCGGGCTGACGACCCGCTTAAGAGACCCGATGATTTAGCAAATAAATTTGTTTTTTCCACATAGGACGTCTCAAGGCCTTGCCCACAAATCTACAGTCAGATAAGAGTTCATTTATCTTGACCTTCAAACAACGACCCAACGACCCTGGAAGGTCTGCACACGATACTTTAAGGATTTTATACAGACTCCAACATCTACCTACCTCCCTCCCCATCTTTTTCTCCTTCTTCTATCTGTCCCTTCCTTCATCCATCCATCCCTCTTTCCCTCCCTCTCTCATTCATCCCTCCCTTCCTCTGTACCTTGTCTCTCTCATCTTTATCTCTCCCTCTCCCTCGTTCTTGCTCAATAAATATCATTGATCGCCATTCAAATGATCTCATATGTAAGTATCTATGTCTATACAGCGCCCCAGTTCTTTTTGTGTTCTTGTTGCAGGCTGTATTCTCACGAATTGAACGCGTTCATTCGTTCTTTACGATCGACTAAGATTCTCCATGCAGCGCTCTGTCTGTTGCGATTGCACTTAATAAATGCAAAGTAAATTGTCGTTTGTTGGCTAAACAGGTGTTAGTAGTTGAGATTAATAGTTAAGCACCTGTAAGATTTTGTTGTTCTCTTCAATACTACTTGTGCATTTTCAGTACAATTATCCGTACTAAAGTGTATCGTGTCATTGTCCGTTCCGTCATAAAATTATCTGTTCGCAAGTGGGGTGCCTCTTTCAGCGGGATTGCTATCCCTTCTGCGGCCCTGTTGGCTGCCTATGTTCCAGTACGTGTCATTAATTTTTCTTGCTGTGCTTTGCTTTTCTGTTATGTATTGGTTCACAAGGTTGACAATAAAAGATGTTGGTTGATTGATTGATTGAATGAATGAATGATTGATTGAATGATTGACTGGTTGATTGATTCATTGATTGACTGATTGACTGACTGACTGACTGATTGATTGATTGATTGATTGATTGATTGATTGATTGATTGATTGATTGATTGATTGATTGATTGATTGATTGATTGATTGATTGATTGATTGATTGATTGATTGATTGATTGATTGATTGATTGATTGATTGATTGATTGATTGATTGATTGATTGATTGATTGATTGATTGATTGATCTGCGCGACAGGCATCAGCTGGTGCACAATAATAGTTTGGCATCAGTCTATATTCTTGGAAACTCAACCGTAAAATTGATTCGATAACTTCCCAGTCAATCAACTTCTGTATAGACTCCATCTCTCATAATATTAAGACGACTTAGCTGATATCCAGAGTTAATCGGGGTTACTAAAC